>VZRN01002345.1:233018-292361 GCA_013397935.1 Dasyornis broadbenti
CCCCCCCGCCCCAAATACATACTGTGCAAATGAATTTAAATTCTAAGCAAGAAACACCTCTCACCACATGAAGCTCTAGGCTAATGCCTCAGCAAAATGGATATAGAATTTTTTTCCTGGAATAGTAATAACATTTGCAGAGATTAAATTGTCAGGATAGCTATTAATACCCCAAATTAAGCCTTACTTACAATCTTCAACATGCTGAAGATAGTTCTTGATATGTCCTATGGGAAATCCATACAAAATGCTTTGCATTGTTTATGACTGTCAAGTTGTAGCAAAGCTGCGCATTTCTTACTCTTCCTCATTTTAGCTGGTTTTTGGCTGTTGGAAATTTTTTGTAGCCCTGTGGAAAAAAATATTATGCATATCTTAAGCTAATTAAATAGCATCCCAAATTTTAGGCTTATTCACCTGTGCTAATTAGGAAGGCTCAATTCAATCCATTTGTTTGGGAGCTGCTGAAAAGCAGAAGGGTAGTGATTAGCAAATTTAACGTTGGAAAAAGAGACATGGATGTACTGAGTTTATGAGTAGATTCATTTGGGACAGGAAAACCTGAGTTTAGTTTATTTCCCCAGTCAGTGGATGGTTTTTAAAGAGAAGCAAACAGAAGCCATTTGTGAGCATAATCAGCAGCACTCATTACTGGCTGCTAACTGATCTAGATTTTTAACTGATAGAGGCATATGCGCGTAGCAGTTTAGATGTCAGCGAAGCTCACCAGTAAAAAAGGATCTATCTAAGATATTTTCAGCATCTTGTATTGCTCACTGAGGCACCTAGTTCCCCTCTGCATAGCTAGGTTGAAAGTTCCTGTGGAAATTTTACCCATCAAGCCTTCTGCTTGATGCAAACAATTAAACAACTTTAATTTTCAATAGCTGTTATCATCTGTCTGTGTCTCACTCTCTCATGCATTAGAGATGGTCTGGATGGTCCTGATAAGATAAGATATGGTTTAAATCTTTACTTGAAGTTCAAGTCAAATGTTAATTGGTGCTTGAATACTTTTGATTTAATTATTTGGTCTGCCATATCTCTTTCAAAACAGATGCTGCACTAAGAAATTATATTCTTTTCTGTTGCTTAAGTGGGCACAAGATATACTTGAATTTTAAAAGTAAAATCTTCCCTTGATAGAATTCTGTCTTCCTTTCCAAGCCTAAATTTTATATGCTTCTGAGAAAGCATGAAAACTGGGCAAAAGTTTATGAGTTTGTGTTTTTCTTTATTGTGGTATGGAAGAATAAACCTATAGTGCTTGGAAGGGAACAATGTATATAATGCAATTCAAATGGTGCTAACATTCAGCATTAGTTTGTAGTTTCAGTACCGAATATCCTGAATTCTAGAAATGTGTATGTGTGCATTTAGTGGTGTGCCTATGCAGGAAAACTTGCAGAACTAGGTTCCTTTGCCATTTCAATGATCTCAAGATATGAGTCAGATAAAATCATACATTTCCAGACAATGTTAATGAAAATGTTAAATAATTCACACAAATCATTACATAGAAAATACTTGGAATAGGTTTTGTGAAATTTATTTTCAGTTTTGTAATATACTCACTGCCATTTATGAAAATTGTAATTTAAAATGCATAAATCAGTAATGCTTATAGGAGTTATTACCCTGAATTAATACTTCAGCATTTTAGAATGTTCAGTATCAAACTTTAATGCCTTTGTTTTTATTAAAGTGGTTTCAGAAAAATACATGATTTCTTTCTATTTGAGAGACCATCATGCCTACTATACTTAAAGAAATAAATTAGTACAATGCCTTTTTCTGTGAAAAACAAAGTCATTATTTAAGCCATGGTCTGGCAATGCCCTACTAATTTGAAAAGTATCACTAGTTCGAAATGACAGGGTTTATTGTACAGGTCTGGGGTGGTGGGGGGTTACTACCAGCGTGCACTGCATTTATTGCTGTCAACATAATTTCTACTTGGCACCTCTTGGAACTTAACTCTTATTTGCCCGAAGGTACCTAAGGAGTCATTCTACTGACAGTAGTTTGAAAATACCTTCATTTTAATTGCTGAAATGCTCTTAAGCTAATTTGTGTCCACAGAGTAAGAGGTAAAATCATGCTGGTAAAATTAGCACAACTCTCAGTTATAAACAAAGTCTCAGGTGTAACTATGTGCAGAAATTGAACCAGTTCCTCCTGGTTGTATTTAAAACACTGACAGCCCCTGTGCAGGGTGTTATTTCAGTTTCGAATGTCTTATTTTAAGTTCCAGTGAACCAAAGGTTTAGAAATAGAATTGAAATTTATTTAGAATAGAAATGAAACTAATAAAAAAAAAAAAAGGCCAGTCAATTAAAGCACCAAAGACTAACTACTTCCTGGGTTGTATCAGTATCAATATATCCAGCAGTTTCAGGGAAGTGATCTTTCACCTCTGTGACACTCGTGAGACCGTATTTGGAGTATGGTGTCAAGATTTGGGTTTCCCAACATAAGGGATTGACATATGGGAATGAGTCCAATGAAGGGCCATAAGATTGCCAGGGAAGTGGAGCACATAAAATATGAGGAGATGACTATGTAAGGGAAGGTTGGGGAGAGATCTTACTGTTCCTTCAACTGTCTGGTTGGAAAATACAGAGAAGATGGAGCCAGAGTCCTCTTAGTGGTGTGCAGTGGTATGATGATATGCAAAGGACAAAAGCTGAGAAATGGGAAACTCTAATTAGATACAGCTTTTTACCATGAGTGTTACTACATATAGGAGCTGGTTGCCTGTAAGACTGTAGAACCTCCACTATTTTCAGGGCTTGATGGGTCACAGCCTGAGCAACCACATCTAATGAGAGCTGCTTTGAACAAGCGTTTGTTCGGACTAAATAACTCAAGCCTATATGTGTTTCTATGAAAACACGCTACTTGGAAGATAAATTAACATCCATGCTGTGTTCTGCTCTGACTTCACAGAACAATTCTAAAACCTTTGTAATTTTATGTGTAGTTGAGATCTTCACTGACTTTTTTCCCCCAGTTTGTCAAGTTGGAAGATAATAAGAAAGTACTTGTAGGCTTCTGAGCAAGGACAGAAAGCTGCAGGAATTTTAGCTTGGGTTTTTATCTAGAACATTATACTCTGACAGCATTCTTCATTTAGTGGCTGTGATTTCACGAACTTCCCAAACTGACCAAAGCAAGCAGGGAGGTGGGCAGTGGGGAAGTAATTTAGGAAAAAACATGGAGTACAGAATTTCTGAACTTTATGAACATAGCATGTGTGATTCTCATGGAAAGCTGAATAAGTTGTGGAGACAAAGGGTGAACTGCAGGCATGAGAACTTCTCTTATGTATGACCCAAACAATGTTGTATCAACGTCAAAAATAATTGGCCTCCTTGCTGATGGTATCAGTCTGGAAGAATTGTAAGCAGTAGGAAGAGGGGTGTAAATTTAGACAGCCAGCAAAGGGTCCTGTCCCACTTGCTTCATCTGCATTTCATTTCTAGGATCCCAATTCTAGGCTCAAGGTGATTAAAACATATTTATTAAGTAGCTTAGTGTCACTAAAGATAGCTAAAATTGTATGATGACCCCAGGACCTTTCAGCCTCCCTGGGATCTACAGGAGACTGTAAGACTGGGAGTCTGACTTGTGCTGCCTCACCTTCCGTGGCTTCAGGCTGCCAAGCTGAGGCAAAGATTACCACACCTGGGGGAAATCCCATTCTTCTCTGTGTTTCTGGTGCTGCCGAGTGTGAGTCTGACAAGGGCTGTTCCACCAGCACTGGCTGAACCCACTCCTGTTCTCTCTTTCACTGATTCTTGCTGAGGTGACATTGTCCTTCTGGTTCCACAGCATGGGATTTCAGACCATCAGGCAAAACACCACCCCTGCTCCAGTCTGTCTCTGTCATCTGAGTAGCTGGTTCTCCTGTTCTATTTCACACTTTGACTCCAGTCATTTGATATAGATTCTCCTTTGCAATATTCACATCATTGCCTGTGACTGGTGAAGATGCAGTTTACTGAAAAGTGGTTTTGGCCTGCACTCTGCTCTAGGCTATCCTGAAGTTTCACTGTCAAGATGGATTATTCTGCCTTTCTCTCTCTCTCTCTCTTTTTTTTTTTTTTGAGATCTTCATTTTGGGCCTTGTTTGAAGGAGAAATCCTCCACTGAAAATGGGAAATTCACACATCCTACATGGTGTTAGTTGCAGTACTGCTGTCACCTTTATGCAGACACTCTATCCTGGTCCTGCCCTCAAGTCTCTAGTTGAGTTTCTTGACCTTTGGACTTCTCTCCAAGCATGCACAGGACTTGGTAGTTTATATTCTTTTGTTGGATGAACAGCCCATGTTTTAAGATTTATTTTCTGAGAATTTCTAGAGCACTAAACAAGGTGCCTCAACCTCATCTTGTAGAAGCAAATACCCACATAGACAGGCATAGCATCTATTAGTGACCTGGAACTCTTCACCCAGCAATAAGGACATCACTGATCATGCCCAGAGGAACATCCTTCATTCAGTTTTCTGAGGTAGACATGAACAAGCATTTTCCCATTTGAGCTGTTAGCTGTACACAGATGTACATTGCATGCCATTTCATTGGTCACTTTACAGAGGTGCGGTGTACTGACATTATTAACGATAAATAAGTCACATAAAAGCATGAAAAAGCATTGAAAAGATTGGTGTTTCACTTAATTAATAGTTCAATATAATCAACTGGTTTTTGACAATATTTTCTGCTGGGTTTGCTTTTTTAACCCTAGTATTTTCCTGAGATCCAGGGCCACCTTTGTTTGAGGTAAGATGACATTTAAAAATTATCTGCGAGCTTTTTCGTTCTTCCAGACTTTTCTGGGAGTTGGTTTCCTGTTTGTTTTCATATCAGAGCTGACGGTAAGAATTTCTGCTCTAACAAGAAGGATGATATTATAACCAAGAAAAGAGAAAAACAAATGGGTGACAATAGAATGTGTTAGAGCCTGTTTATGGTGTGAATTAAACCTTAATATTGCTGAACTTTATCTCACTGTAACAAAGGCAGAAAGCAGCAGGCACTGTATGACTCATTTCACCTCCTAGAGCTTGACTGTGTTTCTCACCATGCTGGCTTTCAGGAGGGAAGAGGGAACATTAACCCTTTGCAGCACAGGCATTCTGCCCCAATGCAGAAGAGATGTGCAGAGCAGGCAGGCTCTGTCTTGAAACTGAAGGCACTTCACATAGGTCATGTTAATTTCATTGCTTATGTGAATAATTGCTGTGGTTTAGGAATGCAATTCCCCAATTTAGTGCTCCCATTAAGACTCTCCAAACCACATTCACTCACTTCCCCTCTCCCCTCTGTGGTGGGACGGAGAGGAGAATTGGAGGCACAAAAAGCAAAGATCATGGGCTGAGATAAGAATTTATTAGAAATGGCAATGACATAAGAAAACAAACAGTAACAGCAACAATATTAACAACAAAAGTGTACAAGAGAGAGGTGCGTGATTCACATTCAAAATGTTCAAGATTGGGTTTACCGCACTTCTGCTTCCATCACATTTATTCGACCAGAAGGAACCCCTTCTCCCCAGAAGAGACTCTTCCCCATGCCCTTGGCAATGACATGATGTAGTATAAAATAACCTCAGGATCCTGGCCATGCCGCCTCCTGCCTATTGAAAAATTAACCACATCCTGGCCAGAACTAGGACACTAATTTAACAGTAAGTTTTGATAAGAGCAGGAAAAAGTACTGCTAGCAACAATGACCTTGAAAGATTACAGGGAAATTTTCCATGAGTTTCTTCCGGTACCCAAGATTTGAGCAGCAGAAAAGAGGTGCTTAGTCATATGTCAGAGGGTGCTGTATTTTAAAATCAGTCCCTGATTACTCCTTTCTTTTCTTCTTTTTGTTGCAGAAATCCATAATAATGAAGGAAATGATAGAATTTAGCTTTCTTTAATCAATGTATTTATTCATGTACTCCTGAAATAGGCTTTAAGTTTTCTTCAAGCTTAGGTTTGAATTATTTCACCAGCAACGCATCAAAGCATCACCAGTAAGAGATGTGAAGCAAAAACTCAAGGCAATGAAAGCTTAAAGGAAGGAAAGGGAATGTCAGTAATTTTGTTGTCAGTGTCTGGAAATTTCTCCTTGCCCTTTCCTCTGCAAAATGTATTCAGAGAAATGCTCCTGAAACTGAGCTCTTCACAGAATGTGTTCAGCTGCTGTTGGAAGAGATTTGCATTTTTTAACTGTCCAGAACAACTGCAGTCACTGTATCATATGCATTTGTTAGCAATTCTCCAACTTAAATAATAGAAGATTCAAGCTTTATTTTGTCAGTTTTATCCTAACAATATATTCTTTTTTCCTTTGTTTCCTACAGGTTTGTTTTTTTTTTTTTCTCCTAAAAAATATAAGAAGACTTTTGTTTGTTTACTTGTTTGCTTTTGTTTTTATTTATTTTTCCCTGGAAGATGAAGATGAACAATGAATTAGGAATACAGTTACTGCTTAATTTTGACTACTGAGTCAAAGGCTCCTTCTTGCAGGCATTGATTTAAAGCCCAACCATAATCTAATCACAGCTCAGTTCTTGAGCCAGGTTATTGAACCTGGGTCTGAGGCATTGTCATGTTTAAGCTGAACTATCCAGAGCTGTGGCTGTATCCAGATTTGTATTCCTGCAATATATCCAGATGAAGTTTATTATTCCAGTACCTAATATAACAAGTGCTTGAGGTTTAAATAAACGGATAGGCTACCCTTACTTTGTTTTTGAGAAAAAGACTGAAATACTTTCTCAAAAGTTTCTAAGCATTTAAGATTTAAATAAATTTGAGGTTAGATATTTGCCAGGGATATTGAAGCTGTGATTGCACTTGAGTTTTTAGCATCTCCTTATTGTTGAACTTGTTTTTCTTTCTTAAAAATTGCCCTTTGGCATTTTTACCAAAGGCTTAATTAATTTATGTTTACTTTGTACTATACTGTCTAACTAAGCAGTGAGGAAAGTAGAAAATGTTTGTCGGTTTAGGAATTCTATGAAGTAATATAACTTTTAAAGGTCCATCAGGACCTTTAAAGTGATGGAAGAGTGCTTCTCTCCACTTCCCACCATGAAGTTACTTTACTGTGGAGGTACCAATGTCTGTATTACAAAGGGTGATTGGAACAGTATTAGAGATGGAATCTCTGTGTGAAAATACTTGTGATTTTCTCCCATCCAGTATTCTCAAACCTCTTCATTTCATGATGAAGGAAACTACTGAATGTGAAAACTGGAGGGATGCTGTAAGGGATTCCAGCTTCAGAGGCAAATACTATTATTTTATCATATTTCTAAATCACTAATGGTTTATTGCCATTATGGCTAACTTTATGGATAAGTTTAGTTACTTGAATTGAGTTCTGCTAACTCTGTGAGATGCCCTGAAAAACGAAAAAAATATTTATGCATGGATATGTGCAAAGGTGGATCCAAATTAATGCTATATCATTATAATTAAAAGTGTATATGTTGATTAGGTGGTACTGGTGTGGTATAATCCTTCCAACATTTCCTTGCATTTATTTTCTTCTGCTTTTGTTTTACCTACTCAGTCTTAAAGCAGAGCACCTTTAGGAAAACAATAACCTCCATAGTAGATATCAAAAGGTCTAGTTACTTCAGGTGGCTATTTTGTATTACAACAGGTATGGAATGCCAAATGAAAAAGAATTGGGTAAGTATGGAATAACATATTCTCTTGGATATTAGGTATAGAAACCTATTTTTCAATTTCCATTTTGTGCTTTGAAAGATGGGTCAATTGATGGTAAACAGTGTTTTGATTGCATACATAGGCAAATTTTTCTTCTCTTCTCTGTCTGATTAGTATCTGGAGTACTGTAATGTGACCTCCATTTTCTTGGGAATCTTAGAGGCTTTCTTAGGCATTCTTTAGGAAGACTGAATTTTATGTGTCAAGCAATTTCAGGATTACTTCAAGTTCCTCTAGTGGAGTCTTTGAAAACTAGGTGCGATAATTACTCTAAGGCAAGAAAGCAACACAATATTGGTGAGAAATGAAAAATAAACCAGTTCCTCCTGTGAGTATATGTTGTGCTTCAGGGGTTTTTTGTATGGTATTAGCAGCCTGGCACTAAACCCCAAATATTTAACTCACAGCAGAGCTCTTTATTTCTGCCACTAGGCCAAGGACATGAGTGATAACACCTTGGGAAATTAGCAGCCCAGTACCTATGCTTTCCAGGCATCATAAGTTGTAATCTTGTGTCTCTATTTATCTTTAGAAAAGAGGGGAAGAAACCACTTATTAGTTCTTCAGGACCATTTTCTCCAGGCACTCAAAATCCTGCATCTCTTAATTTATTCTGCTGACATAGCACATTAGCAGTATTTGGTGACATGACTAGATTTTTCTTTCCCTAAGTGCAGAAAGTATTGATATTGGGGTTTTATTTGATTTTCAGAAATTCATGCCTCTGAGAAAAAGGGGCCACTGTGAGGAAAAACCCAAATCTAAGGTTGAAACGTTCATAAATAGTATATATTGTTATAAAAATGAGGGGGGAAATTCAATCAAAGAAAAATCTAGAAGTCAAGTCTCCCATGAAGGTCAAAACCTCTACAACCAGAGAAGAAATATACAGTAGTCAGAGCTGGACCTATGGCCCCAGTATTGCACAGCCTCATTTTCTCATTCTCAGAAACCCAGACCTGGATATTTCAAGGGCCACTCTAGTGTATTCTACTTGCTGTCATATAATATACAATGCTGTTTTGTGTATGGTCTGTAAGGCTAAGTTCATGATCCTTTTTGTACCAGCTTCTGCCTGACTGGCAACAGAAATCTAGACTGAAAACGGCAGCCTGAGGTCTTCATTCATTTTGCAGTAACCTAGATTTAAAAAAAACCTCATAACTGTGTCACCATTCTCTCTTCTAACAACAGTGATGATTCAGAGCTGCCTAAATATTGAGGACAAGACAATACATCTCTAACTTCACATGCCTGGGTAGAGCAAGTTGTGCAGTCTCCCTTATGATTCATGGAGAGAAGAGTGCAGCAGTTGGGTATGACTCATGGTCAGGTGTGAATCCTAGCAGGAGATAAACTTTACTTTGATGGGCCTGTGTCTGCTTATTGGTTATAAAGGTGCTCTAGGCAGCTATCTCACATGTAGTTTTGTGTTCAGTAGACTTCCAAGGGTGAATGAGAACAAGTTGTGTCCTTAAGCCTGACTTAAATCCATTTTGAAGTGCTCGCTGTGACCTTGTATTTCTGTTTTATCCTCATTGTTGTTGATTAGACCAGTATATTACATCAGCACATGAGAGCTTTACATGGTAACTTTGGAAACAGCCTGAAAAGAAACATAAATCTTGTGTGTTTTCTCATTGTTGTACTTTTCTCCTTCCACTGCAGTTTATATAAAACAGAAATTAACATGACTTTTAATATTTCAGTTTCCACTTAATGCTCTTGCAACAGCCTAAATACTTCTAAGATTAGCATACTGAGGTTTACATTCCAGGAATTGCCCCGTAGCACTGGATATTAATCACTACTGAATAGCTGTATCTTAAGATCCTTCTGAGTCCATTCATTCCTACAACCCAGCTTGGTGACATCTTTGAATTTGGTAACAATAGACTTTCTCCTGCATTATTTAGATGATTAATTAAAATCTCCAACAATACTGAGCAGATTAATGTGGAGCCTTGTTAACTATCTAGCAGTACTGTGACTATCAGTTTCACACTTTTTGCAGCTTTTGATCTTGGTTGCCTCACATCTTAGTGAAAATTCAACATGAGATCATGTCAAAATCTTTATAATTTATAAATTCTATTGCTTTTCCACTATTCACAGGGCATAAAATTCTGCTAAAGATGCACATTACTTTGATTTTATGTGACTTATTAATAGAACAAACTTGTCTTAGCTATGATTTATTTTTGTGCTATCTTTGCACTCATGATAATTTTTTCTAACACTTCTCTAGGAATTTATCTTAGTCAAAAATTCCCCAAATTTTTCCTTCCATCTTTTTAAACGATATGTGCTATGGGTTTTTTCCTAGATATTTTGTTTCTTCATGAGTTCCTACAGATAGTAATTTAATTGTTTTAGTTCAGCCAGATTTTTAAGTATTTTTACCTGAAATTTGTCCAAACTGCACAAGACTAGATCTTGGGGTGCTGGCCACCCCAGTCAGAGCTACTGCCTGCTGCCAAAGGCCTAGGCAAAAGGCAAAGACTTATCTAAGCTCCTGTCTCCATTCCTAACACTATGCTGACCTGGCCAGTAGAGCATGCTGTTCCCTTGAAAACATTCCACCTTTGCCTTGGAACTAGGTATCTTAATTTCAGGTTCAGCAGGAAACTATGGCTCAACATGCCTGCATTAATTTTCTTGAAGTTCAGGTTATCACATTAATAAAGTTTGATCAATCCTGAATGATTTGGGATTCATTCTGAAATATCTTCTAACATTTAGATATTAACTTAATATATATTTGAAAGATTTAAGTGGAGTTTTGATGGGGCACACATAAAACATTTAAGAAAAGTTTGGATGTGTTGAGTAATTGGTTGAGTAAACACATACCAGCTTAAAACATGTTCTTACAGTACAAATTTCACTTATTTTAGAGGTATACACCATTATTATAACAATTGGTCACTATTGTGTGCTCTTAAGTATGATGTGATTATTTACTGTTTGGGTGTTTGGAAACCACAGAGGTTCATTCTGCCTTTTAACAGACATTCTTATTTTTATAACTTTCTGGGTCAGAGGGAAGAAGGACGGGGGAACAGTGAATAGAAGTATTTATTTTATGCAAGTCATCTGTAAACACTGTCATGTAAATAAAATCTAGGACTCTTGAAATTTTTGAATGGTTATTTTTCAGTGGCTTAATGGTGGCAGGACACGCCAACCCTTCTGAAAACTTTTCAATGTGCATAGAGGCTGTTTTGCCAAAACATGTAATTTATTTACTTATTTTTCATTTATTTTTGATCTATGATTGTCATTGTAATGATCCTTTGTAATGCCTCTCTGTATTTCGGTTTTTTCTGTAAATACACTGTGCATTTTTCCATTGCAAAAGCATGTATTAAGAGACAATGTAATTAAGAGACTACCTTAGCACTGTACAGTTTGTAGTCTAAGCATGTCTCTGAAGAAACCTAGTCTGTTCAGTTTGAGAACCAACTCAGATTTGTTGGTTTTTCTCATTTCTCCAAGAGCTCAGTCCGGATTGTATACCTGTGCCATATGCAATGGTGGAACAGTAGTTATTCAAGAAGTTAAATGGAAGAATCTAGAAATCAGAAGAGTTTAAAAGCTGAGTTGAGAGTGTCTCTAAGAGATGTGGCCACTCTCTTACAGCCAAGCAAAAAAACCGACTGAGCCATAGCCCAGAAGCGTTATTGTGTGGGCTGTGGAGAGTTTCAGGTTACATTTGTCTGCTTCCCTGTGCACCCGGGGTGTGTCAGAGCCCCGAGGGCACTAAGAGCCCTTCATGGCCCTGACCTGTGTTGCTCTGTGCCCGAGCTGCGTTGTGTGTCTGTGTAGAATTCTGTCTTCTGCTGTTCCCAATTTGTCACTTGGATTTCCCAGCTTGGTGTCTCAGATCAGGACACCAGACCTGATTTGCTGCCTTGCACTGCTGGTGAATCGTGCTGTTCTCACCCACCTTGCTCTGCTTGCCAGCTGTGGATCTGTGCCTGCAGCTTGTCGGTGCTGTGGTCCTCTTGGCTCCTGGCTAGTTGTACATCCTGGATCAGCTGCACAGCTCTCCCACCACTCCTGTGTGGTCTCCAGATCCTGCATGGAGCTATGGCAAGAGTACAGGGGCAGCTTGCAGCCTGTCAGCTCTCTGTAATACCCTCTGCACCCAAACTAATCCCTGCTTCAGCTCAGTTTGGGTGAGATCATGGAGATTTATCAGTTGCCTGCAGCCAGCCTTTGCTGCCTCCCCAGTGCCCAACCCAATGGATATTGGCTGCTCAGCAGAAATGACTTCACAGCCCTTAGTGATGGCCCTTGACTGGACCACCCTCTGTAGGCAGCAGCTGCTCGGTGGCCCCATGCTCCAGGAGTCTGATGTCCTGTTCAGTCCTTTAGAGCAACTTTCTGCAGACTGTATTCATGCATCTGTGGCTAAGGCTGTCTTCCTGGAGCTCTCCCAAGAGAGTCACTTGGCTGCTGACAGCATTCATGAAGCTGGATGTGGAACCTGCATCTCTGTAATTGCTCGAAATTGTTGATTTGCACCACAAACCCCCATTTTTCACTTTGATGCAGGCATCTTTGCTCAGCTTGATAATATTAGATATATGAGGGTAATTTCTTCTTTCCCAAAAGTGGTCTGTTTTTTTCTCAGTGGTCGGGCATTTGATTTAAAGGTTAAGCTGCAAAGCAGAAAGATAATTGTCTTTACATCTTTTCACTCATGGGTGATTTTATTCATAAACCTTAGTGACTTCTGTTCTTAATGTGCTTATTCCTGGCATGAAATAAAACTGTTTACTTTAGAAATTGCATAGTATGGATAAAGCTGTCCAGCCATTAAGTTTGCTCAGATACAGCTGGCTTTAAACACAGCAAGCAGAGAGAGTTGAACAGTTATTATGTGGTCAGATGCGAATATCTTTAAGATATCCATTAATTTACAAGAGCATTTGTTAAATGTCTTTCAATCCTTAAAAATAAAAAACCTTTACCATTCATGTCTTTATTTATTTATGGATTCATTTCACCAATTGCTGTCTGTGTTTCTTTGAACTTCTAAAAGGAGATTTGCCTAAATGAGGAAAAGTAAATTCCTTCTAGTACCATACAGAATTTGGAAATAACTGGCCAAACTTGAATTTATTAACTTTGGGGGCACATGGTAGTGCTTTGCAAGCAATTTTGATGTCCTAGGCAGGCTTCCTTGGGATTTCTAAGAAGTTAATGGCTTAAGACTGTAAGCTAGGATCAGCTTCTATTGTCTTGTCATGTGAAATTCTGCATTTATTTTAGTCCAACATGAAAATTTGAAACATCTATTATCCAGCTGAGTCTGAGGGCCATTGAATGTGACATTGCATTGTTCATAAAGCTGATCAGTAATTATGGTTCACAATGAAGTGTTTCAAATTAAAAAGATACTGGTTCATCATTTTTTATACTGCAGTTCTGTGCAGTGATAAAGTTTATTAATACTTGGAAAGGATAGATTTAGACTGTGATTTTATTCCTACGAAAATCAAAGTTAACATTCCTCCACAAGTTCATCCTACCCCAGCAAATGTGTGTGTGGGAGGATTCTTCATCACATGCTTGTGCAAAACTGTGTAGTGTGACATATTCTTAGATAATAAGTGCATACTACAAAAGAATAACATTCCATAAAAACCTGTGTTACATTTTATTAATATTAATGTACTTAATTTAATGCATGTTTCAGAATTGTAGTCCAGTAACTGATTAAGAAGTGTAAAATAGTGCATTCTATGACTAATGCTGGCTGTTGGTAGGGTTGCATTTGCTTGTTTGTTTGTATTCTAGCAAATAACTCCTTATTTCTCCTGTAGGAGTCTTCTTTCTCTATGTTTTTCTCTCCTAGTGCTGAAGTAATTTGCTGCCTCTAGTCCAGGACAGAGACTGATCCCCTGCAATGAGGAGGAATGAACTTACTGTCTGTACATTAACGTTTTGCCTATGGAATGGTAGGAATCACTCAAAAACATGTACTAGAAAGTTATGAAAAACTTTGTTTATAGGTGACAGGACTGGAATCTGATTTGTCACATGAAACAATACACTCTATTCTTCTGTTTTGATGGTGGCCCATAAGGACATCCCTTTAGGTCTTGGTAGCCCCTGCCTCAAATCACCCTCCTTCGTTGCACAGCCAATGTGGTACACATGTTGTATCCCCTGTTTGCAATATCAGCATAAAGAATAAGATTTTTTTTTTTTTAACCTAAAATATTCTGGTTTGACGATATGGATCATTGCGTTTCTATAACAAGGTTGGGTTGAGAAACGCCAAAAAAGCCTTCTGTCTTTTCATTTGCTGTGTGTGCTATTTTTCTCTTTCACTGGGATTTATTAAGGGCAATGCATACAATTGAAAAGGTAACAATGTTGTCTATAAGAAGGTTGATGATTTTGTCCATTAATAGCAAAGGGTGGAACAGGAACTTCACGTTTGAGTTGCAAAATAGATTGCCATTCTGTACCATGGAGATTCTGCATGGGGCTGTCACTTTCTGTAGACTGCTGATTGCCTGGTAGAGTGTACTTTTACCTTTGTCTGTGTTAACAGGTACAGGTAAAGGTTCTGGAAATCTCTAGAGGTGGTACCTATTTGTGGACTAAATTATCTCATGCTAGTATTGGAGTATGCTGAAGCTCACTAGGTGGGTGTCATGCCCTCTTGCCAGCTCATCTGATAGATCATTCCTTGGCATCTCTTAACTATTGCAGCCTTACACCATAAATTCTGTGTCAGTTCCTGTCTGTTTCCTTTCCTCCCAACATCTTCTCAACATGTTCTATAAAAGGCTGTGTACTTTTGCTAATAGTCTGGCAATTCTTTCTATAAGGCATTTTCTTCTCAGTCAGCATTTTTAAAATGCCAGCTTGTGGCTGCAGTGGACTCTCTGGCTTCTCATCCTTCAATCAATTATCTCCCTTCCCTCACCTTTCCTGAAACCTCTTTCTACAGCTGTCTGATGACAGATCATTCATGTCTACCAAACTGGATTACTTTTCCAGTTTTACTACACCTAGACGATATGATTCTCCTGTAATGCATCCAGCAAACATTGCTGCTCATTTTGCAGATTGAAAGAGAGCTAATTCAGGTACAGATGCCACTTTTAACCACACAGCCTCTAGACCTCTTCATATTTGACAAGTATGGTGAACTTCTCAACCGCTCTATCAATGAACTCAAGAACAGGTTGCTAACGATCTTAGTTTTGTCTTCATTTCTGAAATGACTTAAACAACAGACTTTTTTTTTTTTTAAAAAGAAGTGGGAATATTTTTTCAGCATGGGGAAAACTTCTGGTGCTGCTGCATTTCTCAGTTGAAAGGGATCATAACTTTATTTTTTGTCTTATATTGATGTGTACTTGTTGCCACACAGGTCTTGGATAAGGAACTTCTTCCCTCCAGTTGCATCTCTACCAGGCTACAACAAAGAAGGTGGCTTTTTCTGGATATGAGTGAATGAATCAAGGGGCAAATAATCTACAGTAGGACTTCAGGTGCCAGCAAGTGGGTGTTAATTTTAGGCTTGTGACAAAACCCTGCCACAGTCAGTGATAGAGTAAGCTAGTCAGCACTGACTCATTTGACCAACATGACTGCTGTGGGGTGAGTGAGTTGCTGTCTGGAACCCTCTGGCTGTGCTGCTTAGCTCCTTCTTGCCTATGGAGGAGTTCAGCTGGGAATGTATGGTCCTTCTGTCCTTGCCTCCAGAACAGTTTCTGTATTTTCTCTGAGGCGTGCTTAACACAAAATTCCATACAAAAATCCTCAAGCCAAGCAGAGAGCTACAGTTGCATTCCCAGAGTTGTGGTTGCTTTAGCATACTCGGAGACAGTAATCACGCTGTTGCTTCAGCAAACTGGAGTAGGGTAGAACTCTCAGTTTCTGAACCTCATTCAAGTGGAGGCATGAATGTTGTACCAACAAGGAAGCTGGTACAGGAAAGGCTGCTGTACACACCTGAGGCACTTCTGGACATGCAGTTACTCTTCCTGGATTTGAGATCAGAGACTGAAGCGCACGTAGTGTTCAGATGCCTTTGAGATTAGGTGTCAGCTGAGCAGAAAACAGAGAAGGCACAAATCTGGAGTCTAGTTGATTTTAGTTTTGCTTTAGTCCCATTTTATGTAACCACATTTTTTTTTAATTTACCTTCAGAAATAAGAATTTGCAGGAAGTAGTTTTGCTATAAAACATTTCAGTATCAACACCTTTCTGAAATGTATTCTTCAAATTTTTCCCACTGTGAATGACTTTATAATTTTTTAAAAATTATGTTATACTGATGCCTGATGGGTTTTTTAGGTCTTTTTCTTTTATACCCTTTAAACCTTTCTATACCCTTAATACATTTTAAACCCCTTGCCTTCCTTGTACCCTTTACACATATCCCTTGTATCCTATCCCCCACACACCTATAATTCTTGTAGTCTGATATGTAGCTTAGTTTGGGGGTCCTACCAAGCAAGAAGATGAAACATACGCAGTGAGATGTCAACAGCTCTACACTATCTCAGAGCTGTAGGCTCCAACCTTGATGGGCCTCTTTCTCTGGAACATGTTTTTGTAAACTAGACTGGAATTCCTTTGGGGGCGGCTGAGGGGGGTAGGGGGACTGTTAGTCAATCCATCACATTTCTTATTGGGGATTTTAGATTGATATGCTAATATGTGAAGTCCATAAAAAATGTATACTGGGAGTTGGTTGATTGGTTGGTTTTGTTGGTTGGTTCTGGTACCCGTGTTTGGGGCTCAGCCTGTTCCTGCACCTGTGTGGACCCGTGCTCTGAGTTCGCAGCACTTGGATGCGTGGGGGGCCTGGGTGCTTGCCGCCGTATTTCCATCTGTAACGGGCTTTGCTCCAAGGATCCTAGTAAAACCAAGGTAAATACCCTTTTCCCCTGCTACTGCTGTGTCTGCCTCAATTTTTTACCATGGAAAAAGGCATCAATACTTAAGAAAGTATTTCTTCAGCCTGTGTTAAGACAATAGTGAAAAACAAGTGATCTTTAAATTGTCTTCTTTCATCTCAATTTCATAGAGCATAGTGCAATTTTTCTTCCAATTCTTTTGTTTACACTGTTACCCTTCATGGGCTTTTTCCTTCCCTGTGATGCTGTCACACTTCATATTCGCTACTTATTTTTTATTCATGTATGCGTATTTTTTTATTATTTGGCTAGTATTTGCTTTTGAAACTTTTAATTAGGGTTGCACTTTTGCATGACTCTTATAACCTATTTTATTTTTTTTTTCCAGAGGGTTATTTCTCAAAAAAAACCAAAGGTGTGTGTTTGCATATACTGCTATTCATATTATTCAATCTCTTGGGCATTATTATTGTGAGCTATTGATTAAATCCTCTTTGTAAATAGTTCCTCTGGATATATTTAGCATGATGAAGTACTGCCTAATTGTGATGCAGAGTTTGATTCTTGATACTGCTTGCTCTGTTCAGATGACTTAGATCATCACAATTTTTTGAGTGATTAATTGAATTAAATAATTCACAATTGTATGCCGTCAGCAATTTTTTTCTGCCTTGCTGTTTGGTCTCATTTTTGCTGTGTATTATAGCTGCATCACCAGAACACCTACTGAGATGATAGATGGGCACAAGACCCTAGTCACTCTAGGAGAAATAATTGTTGGATATTTTTTTATTCTGGTTTTCTTGTTATATTTCGTTTGGGTTTTGTTTGTACATTTTGTTTTCTTTTGTCCTAGTGGATTTAGCTTGTTATGCAATGTGGACCGCATTGCCCAAGGCTGATTTTAGGTTTGTTTGGGAATGGGATTATTGTGTGTTCTCTGGGCAGAAGGGCTTCTGCTTGACTGTAGCTGACAGCCTGGTAGTAAATTCCAGCTCCCTTCTACAGAAAACCTTTTTGCAGAAAAGAGGCTGAGGCAGTGGTAGTTTTGAGTGTATGACTTCTCTGATAAACACACACTTAGTTTAGCTTTACAAAAATATGCTTGGATATATAAATTAAAGCTGCTTGGAGCCAACCCTAAATTGCTTTCTGGATGTTATGCAAGGTTTACACAGTGATTACTGAGCATTTCCACAGAAGGGTAGCAATTACCACCACAACCCTTATATTAGATGACACATACACAAATAGGGAAATACTGGAAGAGAAAAATAAACCTAGTCTGAACAATACCTACAGATTAAACCTTCTATGAGCAACTCATAATGAGGAGATCAGTGAAAATGAGATGCTAAACCTTTAACCTAAATAATGAGTAGAGGACATCTGTGGAAAGGGGACAGATATATGGAAGGTTAGGGTGCAAAAGCAAAACACACCTCACCTGAGAGATGGTAGATCATTCCTGCTGAGTGCTCCTCTGTGCAGTTTGTGTGCATTCCCTTTCCTCTGGTGTGCTTCTCTTGTAGAAGTATGCTTCTGATCAGATTTACAGATGAAAAATGACAGGATGGATAGGATTGGGAGCTGCAGGAAACAGTCCATGACCTGCACCTGTGTGCTTCCCTAAAATTCTTAACTTTAATTGAAGAAGACTGGGAAGGAAGGGCATGGGGCACACAAGGACATAACAGACTGAGCTAAGTTAATTAGATCTGGAACCCATCTTCTTGAAAAATATGACGGTGTCTATTGGTCTGTGTATGCTAGCAGACATCCAAGAAAGGGCTGAGGAAAAGTCTGAGCTGGAAACAGGAGGATTCTTTGACCCAAGTGAGTAAGCTGGGTGCAAAACCAGTTTCTTCCCTCCACAAGCACCTGAGTTTTTATTATTCTGTCTTAAGTAGTAGCTGTGCTTTTGTTCAGTGCATGGAACCACGTCTTGCTCCTCTTAGTGGTTATTTGACTTCTTTCCAGATATCTGCTTGAACTTCACTGTTTGTACTTTTCAGACTTTAAAAATATACTTCAGGGAAGCTATTATTTCCTGGTGACCTTAGGGACAGGAATGCAGGGGGAAATATGGATATTCCCAGTTATCACTTGCACCCCCCCCCTTTTTTTTTAGACTCTTTTGTTTAAAACTATAATTTGATAACAAACAGGTTTTGATGTGGTTACAGATGCAGACCTTTCAGGTTTCAGTAGCACTGGGCACAAAAGTGTGTGTGCAAGAGAAGAAGGGAAAAGGGAAACAAAGAGGGCGTAACTGGAAAGATACCCTGTCCCTGAGAGATACTGGTACAACTAAACCAACCCTAAAGGTTTTGCCACTTCTAATACTGCCTTTTCTAACTGAGTGTTCCTGCCATGAGAAGTACAGAGAAAAGAAAGGAATTACAAGATGTGTTGAATTCCACTTTGATTCAAATACAAAATCTATTTTATTTCAAATGTATGGTCTAGCCATTTCATCACTACTTTTTTTTTCACTTTTCTTTATATCTGCATCAATGCAGAGTAGTTTACCTTCTCAAAGCTATGGTTTTCATATCTACTTTTCTTGTGACAATAAGGAAAATTTGTACCTAGTTATGACCGGTAAATTCAGTGAATTCTATGTAGCATATGTAAACCTACGTAGTATATTTTACCAGTGATTTTGTGTGCTATTAATGTTATTAACTATAAGATTTAATGTGTTATAAATGAACTGTTATTTCATTGAATGCACTAGTAGCAGTAATTTAGGATACTGCTTATAGGTTTTGACAATTCAGCATCACAAAGGAAGTAATAAAAACTAAGGAGATTAGCTAGGAGTGAGCAGGACTGACAGCAAAACGATATTGAATATTTGAACACAGTAAACAAATTCTAGTCATGTGGGGTTTTAAATTTACTTTTCTACCTCTTACAGAATATTGGTTAAAACCCCTTCTTATCTACATCAGACAAGTTATACTGAGGAAGAATGAATTGCCTCAATCGGAGCTTGGAAACACCTTTTATATTTTGATTTGAATTTTCCAGCTAATTTGATTTTTAGCTCAATGGATATTTTCAGGTGAAAATAAGTTTTGATTTCTGATGAAGTTAACATGTTTCAGTATCTCTGGTTTTAAACATAATTCCATGCATAAATGTAGCTATGAAAAATACAAGTCAAACAAATTTATTTTCTAAATTTCCTCTCAGATTTTTTTTTTTTTTAACAGAATTCTCTATTTAACAACTGAATTTGCAAGCAAGCGGAACTTATCTCTGTTAACTTGGGATTTTCTTTACAGTTTTTCTGGGGACATTTATAGGAAACTGGGGAAAAAGTAGTCAGAAAGGGTTAGATTACACTTGATATATTCTTCCTTCAGTCATAACATGCACTTAGAAATTATGTAAAATGGAGGGGGTCTAAATGTGACAGTAGGAAACAGAATGTAGAAATTCAAGCAGTAAGTCTTTTTCTGGTTTCCTTCTCAGAAAAATATAATTCTGAACTAATTTATGTATATATTTTTAAATAGTCTCATATCAGCCCCTGAAAGCCTTGGGAGATCTGATTTGTGCTTAGTCTTTTGCAAAAGACACAAACTAGTCCAGTGAGCCAGCTGAAATAAAGGCATGAACATGTAGGGAAATATAGGAAAATAAAATAAAGAGAAGATACAGCCATTTAGGAAACTGGACAATGCAAATGTTGCCAGCTCATCTCAGAAGTGCACCCATCTGGCTGAGGGGTCCTGCCCTCATTTGCTGAGTGAATAAAGATGTTGCTGTACCTAGTTTGCCATCCCAAAACTTGCCATCAACTCTTCAGACTTGGTGAAATGTGTGTGCACAGCATTTTTAGGTTCAGTTCATGGTCTGATGTCTTCCCGCAAACCACACCTTCATTAGTGCTTTAAACTGATATTCTGCATTGTGAACTGGAATAATTGAGTCATGCATTTCCATCTGTTATGGTGTGCCAACCTCTAAAAAAAGAATGGCATGGGGAGTTAAGAATAGTGGTAGGTTAAAACTGTTAGATTTGTCAAAGCTCATCTGTCAGAATCCCAATTCATGAGTCTAAACCACTCTATTTTTAAACCCCACCCCCCAACAACAAAAAAAACACCAACAAACAAAATCTCCACAAAGTATCACCCACCCTCCCTCCATGTGTCTGTTCAATTAATTAATTAAAAGTTTTTTAAATTGAACTTAACATTGCATATTTATATGAGACGGCATCAGGAAAAAACCGGAGTGTAGACTGGAGAAGAGAAAGGTGACCTTATAGCACCTTCCAGTACCTAAATGGGACCTAGAAGAAAGCTGAAGAGGGACTTTTCACAAGGGCATGTAGTGATAGAACAAGAGGGAATGGCTTCAAACAGATCAGATATTAGGAAGAAATTCTTTATTGTGAGAGTCGTGAGGTACTGGCACAAGTTTCCCAGAGAAACAGTGTGTGCCCATCCCTGAAAATGTTCAAGGTCAGGTTGGATGGGGCTTTGAGCAACCTGGTAGTGGAAGGTGTCCCTGCCCATGGCAGGGGTTTGAAACTAGATGATCTTTATGGTCCCTTCCAACCCAGGCCATTCTATGATTTTTTGGTTCTGTGATTCTGTGGTTAGACCTGATGACCTGAAAATGCTTCTGAGGATGGTTTGAAGAGTCAATGGCACTTGTATAATCAGTTTTTCTATTTCATTTATACATTCTGGTTATTTGCTTGAATGTTTACCTTTGGGCCTCATGAACAGATTTTCCTCTTCAGCTTGTTAGAATTAACACCATATACAATTTTCACTTCTATTTTATAAGAATTGGTTTCCAGATGCTTTTTTAATGTTCCCGAGCTACTGCAAACCTTACCACTTGCACAAGTGTAGCCCAGCTTTTCTTTTATATCTCACAAAATTCTGTCCAGCAATTTCTTTTCACTTCCACTGACAAGTGTAGTCAGAAAAATGAGACGGTTCCTAGATGGCTTTTTTTATAGCACAGCAAAACCATAAACCCCCTAACTACTGTATCTCTAGAAAGATCAAGAAACTTGTATTTGCAGCCCTGTATCAGAGAGGGGGAGAGAGAGAGGAATTTGAAGTGTACTGTGTTAGTGGCCAGGACTTTCTGTCACCTTCAGCCTGGGTGCAGCTGGAGCTACTTGTTTTATATTTCTCCAAGAGTTGCCCTCCCCCTGGCTATTTAGCACTAAGCAGCATCTTGGACCTTTCATGAGAAATGTAAGCCAAATCCTAGGTGGAACTGAAAAAGCATCCATGAATGTCTGTGGTGGCACAGTAGATGCCCCACTCTCTCCCTCTGGCCCCAGGGGAGCCTGAGCAGCCTTTTGCTTCCATGTTCTGCTGAAAGAGTCAAACTGGAGCTGCCAAATGCTGCCAAGAGAAAATCCATGGGAAAATGGATGATTAACTGAGTGGGAATTTGTGGAAGAGGCAGGGAAAGAAGTTGTAAAGCAAAGACAGGAGGAATTAGGAGGAACAAAATGTAAGTCTCATTTCAAACAATTCTTTTGGGAAGCTGGTGATTTTGGTAATTTCTGAAAGCATTTACAGCAGCAAAATGCTTTGCAGTTTGTTTCAAGATATGAACTGAACTAAATGACCAGCCTGTTCCTGGGGACTCGCTTTAACCAAGTCTAACTAATATTTTCCAGACATCATTTTTGTATTCTCTCCATAGAAAGATACTACATTGACTTACTCACTTTCAGCAATATTCCCTTGCAATGACAAAGATGTCTCTTCCTCCTGTTTCATAAATCAAATGCCATTATTTTCTTTCTCACTTGTGCCAGTGAATCTAATATTTAAAATGGTCTAATTCTCCTCACAGTGAGACAAATAGGCTCCAGGAAAGGGCTGAAAATTACTAAATCTCGTAATCTTGCAAAGTAGTTCTATTTTTCTTCAAAAACTTCTGCCAACAAAAGCTAAACCCATATGTCTACACTGAGTTTCCCATTTTTTAAAGTTAGGAACCATAACTGAAACTTTGAATGAATAATGATTAATTTATAAGATGTAGTGTACGGTTTGAAGCACAGGTGTCATGGGTTAAAAATACTGGAAACCATTCTTTATTTTATGCTACGCCAAAAAGGTCTGCATGAATGAATTTATTGTAGATATCAAAGTACCTTGGCTGGAAAAAAGTCTTTACAGCTGTGTTTAGATAGAGTTAAAATAATACTGCCCATCTGTGTTGTACTTTAATGTAATTTGACCAGTTAGAAGAACTGAAAGTACATTATTAAAAACATACTATTACTTCTGCACAACTTTTCCAGAAATACCCAGGACTATTTCTGTTGATAAGATACTGCATTACTTTACTTCATAAAACTAAAAAACAATCCCCTTCATTCTCTCAGTGTTCTTTATAGACAAAGATTAGTCTGTAACTTTTATTTGGATATGGATACCTCTCATCTCCTTTTTTCTTTTTCCTTCATTTTGTTTTCTTTTTACTTGCTGGTAAACTTGGTGGAAGAGTGTGAAAACATTTAGCTCCCCATAAAAAACTGTATCCTACCTCATATCGAAAAAAGCTGAATTATTTTGAACAAGTATCTTACAGGGTACTTTTCCTATATGGTCCTGTTGTAGCTCCATGAGCTGTGCATCAAAATTCAGCAGGCTTTAAAAGACACTCTCCTTCACAGCTGCTCTGTTCTGAGAGAGTAAAGCTATTGTGCTTTTGTCAGCCTTTGAGGAAACAGTTGAATCATTAGTTTAGACTTATGAAAGTTAAGTCTGGAAATGTGTGGAAAATAAGTATGTATGTATGTATGCATGCAGTTGTTTATGTGTGGTGGTTTTCTGCTGGGACATTTTGTTGTGGTTTTGGGTTTTGATGTTTCTCTTTTGTTTTGTTTGTTTTTTCCATTTGACTCCATCAGTTTGGCCTTGTGGTTAGTTCATTTATCTGCAGAATTAGAAAGCACGTCGTGTTTCAGGGAAGTGAAATTTTTATGTCATGGCATTTAAGGTCTAACAAAATTGAAAATACAAATTAAGATTCATTAAGGCAAGATTTACATATGTTTGTGACAGTCTTGTAGATTAAGGAGAGCTTGATGTGTGTTTGTGATTGGAATGAAGGCATTCATTTGTCAGCTTGGGTGTAAGGGTGGCAAACAAAAAGATACACTTTGGGAGCTGAAACAAAATACTCTTGTGTAAAAGAAAGGTAGTTAGGTGAAGGTTATTTTTTTCTCAAAGCACTGCAGGAAAGTGCATATACAAATTATAAATCTTGACTATGCTTCTAACACAAAGATTTTACAAGTTGTGCTGCTGTGTGTGTAACCAATGCACAGCCATAAGTAAATAGGTATGTGGTGAGCATTTTAAACAACAGGTATGAGCTAAGTGTGTTCATACTAATCCATATAACCAGGAAAGACAAAGTGCTTCTGACTTCATCAGCTAAGGCAGAATAGTAAATTCAACTAGTATTGCAGGGTATGAGAATATTAAGAGTCAGCATTCATCAGCTTTTCTTATAATACAGGATTTTTTTTTCAGATGACCTTCATTTGAACTAGAAATTGATAAAGGACCCCTTGATTAGTCTTATTAAAACTTAAAATCAAGCCTCAAGACTAAGAACTACTACCACAGAGGCCATCGGGGGAAGATACTGCTTGAGGCATACTTACCAAAAGGCTACATTATTTTTTAAATAATTTCCTAGAATTTCACAAAAGCAGTAAGAACACGTAGGGAACTTAGAAGTTTAAATTCTTTTCTGTCTGCTGTGGCTGGGGAATCACAACCAATCATGCTCTTATTTTTAACTGTGATGCAGCTGCCGTTCTTAAACTTGTTGTAACTTACTGTAATGCTGTTTTATTTAACCCGACAAAAAGGCGTCTCATAGATGTGTTCTCATCAGGTTGTCCCTATTGTCTTAGGAAACGTTTTTGTTCTGCAAAAATTTCCTGCTTTTTTTTTTCTTCCTTGATTTGTCACTTGCAGCTTATCTCTTTTCAAAGAGAAGTTCAGTAACAGAATAAAGCCAGTTTCTGATGATCTTTTAGGAAATGGGAAAATAAAGGTAGATTGGGCTGAAATGCAGAGAGCTTTGAAAACTTATATAAAAATACACAAAAGTCACAGGCGTCAGAAAAGCTATTTCCCTCTCTTCCCCATGAGAACCTTTCCTTAAACAAAATAAGAAAAATCTTACATTTATATTGCTTTTTAACTTGGTCTAAGCAGATAAGAACTATTCTATTTTAAGTTTGCCATTAGAGAGCAAAGATATTCATCTATGTTTAGATCCATGGTTTGGATTCATGTTAACTTACAATTCTGGAATAGGCTCACAGGATAGAAACCTTTTGAGCTGAGATGCAGATGTGGGATTTTGGCAGGTATCAGGCCAAGAAGATCAGATTTTCTGGCTTCCTCCAATTCTTATGGTTTTTACTTCAAAATATCTTACATTCCATTATTATATCCTGTGTAAAGCTATAGCAAGTGTAGTGTGGAGTCAGAGCCTGCAATACCCTGCCTATGTTATTCCTTGTGTGTTTCTTACCCTCAGGTGTTTCCAAGGCAGAATTCAGTCGACATGACTGCAGGGAAAGTTTTTTCACTACCAGGATTATTCCTAAGTATGATAAGAGCTTTTTATAATCTCTTTACCATGGAACATACCCTCTGTGTCCCTGAGCTGCTCTTCTGTGTTTGGTGAATTCACTCAAGGATCATGGTAAATTTTAATTGAGTTGTTGCTTGTAATGAATGTTCAACAGCATGAGTAAGGTTTGCATTTTTGGGACTTTAAATTTGTGCAAGTTCTGTCAGTAGAGATACACTTTAGCCTGGTTCCTCCTAACACAACATTAATAATTTGAAAATGTAAAGGATGTAAAAATCTGGAGATTATTAACAGGAAAGATGTTCTGAACAGAAGAAAAAAAAATCACACATTTCCTTCCACTAGTACTAATTACTAGTAAAATATTGTTCCTGATAAAGTCTAATTTTAAATTCTGGGTGCAGAATAATTGTCTTGTTGTTTTAGGGGAAAAGAGACAAAGTGCATCTATAAAATCCAACAGCAAATGTTTTCCTGTGCTGCCTCATTGATTCACAATGTCTTGCTGTGCATCCTTTATGATTAGGGATTTACCAACTGCGCGGGTCACAGCATTATTCTCAGCTTTGGTTAATTCCTCTCTGCTGAGGGACCTGTGCTTGCTGTACAGCAAATATCCTTGGGCTCTTCAACTCTGAGAGATTTCTACAGCAGCTTTGTGTGTTCGCATTATAGTCTTAAGCAGAAACATAATCAGCATATCTGCTGGGGAATTCAGTATTGCTTTTCGGTGTGATTCCACCATGTCTTGAAACTTTTCACTGCACCATAAAAACTATTAGGTGAAGTGCAGCTGAAGACATTGGCAGCTGTTTGTGTTTCTTTTGGATCTTTCCTCCCAGAGAAGTGTTAGAGGGAGTTAATTTTGGACTGTATAGTGAGCTCACTGGTAGAATGCTACTGCTAAAATCATCAGCAATAAAGAGGCCAAATTCACAAACCCCATGTTGTTAACAGGCCTTTAAAGCAGACAGGAGCCATATTTATCTTTTTTGCTTCTGCTGTTTTAGACTGTCTACAAGTGAATGACATCCTGAGACTATTTAGGCTGTTATATAAATCTAATTTAATCTTCAGCCTTTCACTTTCCAGGTCCCTTTCTATTCCCACTCCTGCTGCTACCTAGACCATTGCCACCACAATGGAATACAGTTGCTCTGTTAATTGTGTGGTGTTTGGGGGTTTTTTTGGTTTGCTTTTATTTCTGGGGGGTTTTCTTTCTGGTATTCTTTTTTTTTCTTTTTTGGTTGTTTTTGTTGTTGGGTTTCTTTGGGGGTTTTTTTGGTGTATTTTTTTTTTTTTTGTTTGTTGTTGTTTATTTGTTTGGTTTTTTGTGACAGCTGTCTGAACTGTTCCATGAAAATTGTCTGTTTTAAAAATAACCAATCAATCAGCCAGCCTTCACTATCCCTTGTTTGGGACAGACTGTGCATTCTTCACTCCTTTTTGCTGAAGCCATAACAGCAGTTCCTTCCTTTTCTGCATTTTTGAATGTAAAAGATCCTTGCAAAGGAGTAATGCACATCTGGATAATAAAATGTAACTTGTTCTGTTATGTGCAACAACTCTCTTGTCATAGGGCATGCATGCACTCAAGATTCATGCTGTTCTCCATCAGGGATTTATGTAGTACTGAAAATTTTAATTATGGATTCTATGGTATTCTAGTTCATTTTCCTAAAGGCAGAAGTTAAATGCCTGTTTATCGTTTAGCTTGAAATATCAGACCATGTTGGTGCAGTTTTAGTACAGTGTCACTAACACAGATCATCCCAGTTATTGGTTTGCCAAAAAGAAGAGGAAAGCTGTTACAGTTTGATAACTTCTGTTTTCCTGCTTGCATTGCATCATTTGGTGCCAGTCACCTCTTCTCACATGAGGCTGCTGCCTACATACAAAAAGATCTAATTTAACAACCTTATTGAAATTATCAAGGGCATAATAAGAATTTGAAAAAGTAAGTCTAAGCCAACTAAATGTTTTGATAGTAACTGTACAGGAAAATTAGTTTCTTCACTGACAGAAATACCTGATTTTGGTTGAGATTGTAGAAGGTCACTGGACTTTATAGTGTGTCAGGTATTTAGAAACAATCTGTTTTGATAAGACAGAGGGGGGAAAAACCAAAAAGAAAGCAAAGATATCAACAGCAGCCAAAAAAACCGAAAACAAACAAATGAAAAACCAAACCACAAAAACCCCAATACCAAACCAAGCAAACCCTTTATACTTACAACCAATAGTAAAGGATTGCTCTTCTCAAGGAAAAGTTATGACATTTATTGTTC
This sequence comes from Dasyornis broadbenti, assembly GCA_013397935.1. Taxonomy (NCBI): domain Eukaryota; kingdom Metazoa; phylum Chordata; class Aves; order Passeriformes; family Dasyornithidae; genus Dasyornis; species Dasyornis broadbenti. Next base: position 260,565 of record VZRN01002345.1, read on the forward strand.
ATGTTGTCTCAGCCTATCAAAATGTGAGTATGAGCAGGCTTCTTTTTAGAGCTGACTTTAGCACCAAAGATAATTCTCTTATTAGTTAGTATTCTGTCTTCTGTTGGCTAAATGATTACCTCGCTTCTTATGCTAGTTAATCTGCACGCCCAGTCTTTCTCTTCTTTTGACTTGCTGTGTTTCTTGGGTTGGTGGTCTGTGAGTTGGTGGTTGCAATCTGCCCCTGCCAGAATTACCTTTTACCCAGACAGAGCTGCTTTCATCACAATTGTTGAGTTGGCTTTGTTAGTTTCTTCATTGTCTTGGGTGTTCTGCCAAATGACCTTATGGCCTGTAAATTCTGCATTCTGTGCGTCCACTATCGTCCTTCTCCCCAAGCTTTGATAACCTCCCCCTTGGTCTGAGATCACTGAAGCATGTTAAGACTTAAACCTTAACAAGGCAATTCTACTGACAAGTAATTTGTCTTTCTAACAGCTGGACATTCAATCCCTGCTGAGACTGGGACAGAGCAGGAAAGGGAGATGCTTCCTTTCCTGGAGTGCTTCCAGCACAGCCAAATTGCTCACCATGGGCTGAGGGCTGCTGCCTTAGACATCGGCAGGGTTTTGCTGTTACTGGAGATGAGCTCTGACTAATTTGCTGCCAAAATTCCTAGCTCTGACCAATTTGCTGACAAAGTTCCCAATGGAAGGCTGCTCAGTGGAAAACATGGGATAATCCCCCTCTTTCTTCCTGCTTTTAATTCTGTCTTCCAAAGGTGACTGCCCACATCTGTTCTGCAAATTGTTGCACTTGTGTTTGACAAGCATGGATTTTGGTGAAGTAAATAGAAGTTGTTATCTTATGCTTTTCTTTGTTTTCTTCTGCTGTACTGGTCTGGGGGGCCCTAGTCCCACTATTAACTAGAAAATTTTATCCAAGAGCATCTTCAAATGAGAGCAGAGGGGCTGTTGGCAACTCCAGCTGAGGCTGCATCTGGTCCAGGCTTCTCTCCTGCCATGAAGCAATTTAAGTGGCTTCCTGAGTCATTACCGGAGGGCATCGATATTGCGCTTCTGTGAGCGTTAGAATTAATGAAGATTGGTCTCTGAAGGATTTGTATCTTATGACTACATCCTCTGATGTCTACTGGAGTTAAAAACACCAAGTGAAACTTCTTGTGCAATTGAGGTCCTGAAAATCATTCTGTGCAGATTTTTTGAAAAAGATCACAGCATATTGTAAGTTGTCCTTCAGTGGAGGCCTCTTTTTCTTTCCAGTTTTCTAGTTCCTTGAAACTTCAGGATATTATGGCCTTGGAGATTTTATCCTCCTGTTTAATGTGTTTGAAATTGGCTAGTAGGTTCAAAGATAACTGGGGGATGGAATATCAAATTCTCACATGCAGACATAGTGTAATTGAATGAGATTTTCCTCTTCAAGAAGCCAGGTTAGAAAGAGATGAGTGAGGATTCCTGCAGTAAGATTGCCTTGACTGTGGGGACCAGAGGGCTGGAGTATGAGGCTGTTTGTAAACAGAAGCTAAGCTCAAATAAACAAGTGTGCTTTAACTCTGCAGAGCCCAAGATTTCATTGACAGAGCAGATTTGGAAAGGCAGGGGCTTATTACTAAAGCTTTGCTGATGAGGCTGGGACACTCCGAACATAGTATTTAATGTACTCATAACTGGCAGTTTCAGCTCAGGAAAGAGCACTTGGAGTTGTCATGACTACCTTCACAGTTCTCTGAAATCCATTATCTCATTTTGAAGCAGAGGCCAAAGAAGAGGTTTTTAAAAATATAAAAATATTGGCCATCATCAAGAAGGATTTTCAAGACTAAATGGACTGCATTATTTTGCTGTTGTGTAAGATCTTCATGCACTCGCATCTTGAGTGCTGTGTGCAGTTTTGGCCTCCTGACCCAAAGGAGGATAAAGTACCACTGCATAAGGAGCAGAGGGAAGGACAACTAAAATCATAAAGTGGATGCAACAGACTGAGGAGGAGCTTACAAAGATCCAGGTTTCTTCAGTTTGGAGCAAAGGTTGAGGAGTGAGATCGCCAAACATTACGCTGTCACAAAAGCAACACATAAGGGTTATTGGAACTGTTGTTCATCAAATCCAAATTGCAAGATTTGAAGGACACTAGACTAAAATAGCAGTAGATAAATTTCAAGCACTCAAAAGAAAGTATTTTGCACTGAAGGTTGCAAACTTTTGGCGTTTTCTAGTGCAGGAAACAGTGGAGATGGATAGTATCAGCAGGTTCAAGAAAGTTGCATGAATTTGAGCAGCAGCTCCATAGAAGGATAGTAAGAACACAGGGGAGGTTAGTACTGTCCGTCATTTCTAATTCATGAAATCGGGAGGCTGGAGGAGGGAACAGATTGTAGAAAGTGTCTCTCTTACTGCTCTCTTGCAGAGGCAACACTGAGCTTGATGAACCATTGTTCTGAACTGTTGGGACATTCCTTAAGCTCTTGTGTCCTAAGCTCACGTGCTAGGCAAAAACTAGTCTGTGGATTGCAAGTGATGGTGTGTGAAACAATAGTTAAATTCCATAGTTTTATCTGGTCTGTCAAAGGCCATAATCTGTTGACCCTCAAAGACTCTCAGTCTGGCATGAGCATAAAGCCAAGAGGCAACAATTGAAACAATGTTAGGATTATTGCTTGAAGAATAGATTAAAGATTTTTCTCAGTCTGCCTCTACATATTTTTCAGAGCTGCATGTTGAATTGTGTTTAATGATGGAACTAAGTGCAGAAGACAAATGTTGGTGACAATTTTCTTTTACAGTGAAATCTGTGAAATTGCTTAAGCACATATTGTTAACTAGATTTTCTTCTTTGACAAGTACACACCCCCTGTTTCATCACTGTGCTATAAAATTATTTAGTTGAAAGATGGTATATGTAGAATAAAGTTACTATTTGAGAGAGAGGATATCATTGTATTCATATGCTGGTAAGCGAAATTAGCACAATGAATTCTGTGTGTGTGATCATAACACTCCAACCTCAAAGTAAAAATGCCTGCTAGTCTGGGGGTGGTAACTCTTTCTGAAGCAACCTTTGAAGTATTTCCTAAGTGGTATTACAAGAAGTAGCAACACAATAAGAACTAATTTCTACACCAAGTGCTGAAATAATATAATAAATTTAAAAAAAAAATCTGTGTTCGTACATTAAGGTTCTCAAGGTGGTTTTATTTTCTCAAAGACAGCAAGAATAACAACAGAAAAAAACTTCTTTGTGTATATTGTACATTACAAGGTGTTACTTTGACTGTCTTGCATAATGCTAATTATTTTATGGTTTTTTTATCAAAATGAGTTTTTCTTCATCTTCAATGGCCACAGTAAGCTGCATTTAAAATAACATGAAGGACTAAAATACTTTGGAAACTTCAATGCATACAAGTCTGTAAGTATTTATTGTTTAATACTTTGAACCTTCTTAGGGCATGAAAAAGTCCTTTGTCTTCTTACATAGCCAGGTACTTTACACGTTGAGCATTTTTTGCCCTAATCAGTGAAACTTTATATGGAATAAATTAAGTCTTAGAGAAACATGTTCTTTCAGAAACACCTGCTCTCTCTGCAAATGCTAGTCCTCCAACTGTTCTTCACTGTCTATCAGTCCATTTTAGGGCCACACTAAGCTGGCTTTACAGTGACTGGTTCTTAATGCTATGAATCGTTCATTGTAATGGGATGTTGCTAAGGTAAATAAGGATACAGATCAGAAAGGAAGCATATGGTTATTGCTCTATTTTCTTTTTTTTAATGTATGCGTCTCCTGGAAGAAGTAAAGTAAAAAATATGAACAAAGAAAGAGAGACTGAGACTTGGACATATAAGAAAAAGCTCTATAAAAGGTACTTCAGAAAATAATGGGATGGGGGGAAGGGGCGAGAAAGAGAAATAATTCAATTATGACAAGAGATTTTTAAATATTTCTGGTGAAAGAACCTGCAAACTTAGTGGTATCAGGAAGAATAAAGTAAGTGTTTAACCCTGTCTCTGTGATGGCATAAAACAAAATAGCACTAAAAGAGAGCACTAACAGGCAGAGGACAAAGAAGGCTAAGGACTGAACTCTGAGAGGACTTCAGCTATGGAGGGAACAGTGCCAAGCACTAGTTCCTACTGCAAGACCAGCCTGAAAGTCTGCAAAGACCAGCAAGTTCCTTGCTTTCCTTGAGACACCAGGGTCATACCAGATCCTGGCATGCCTGTTGCCTTCATGATTTTCCTTAAATCCGGGTGCTTTACATCAGATGTAGCCTGTAGATCTGGTCCAAAGTGTGCAGGGATGGTTAGTGTGGTGGCAGAAGCTGGACGGTCTGTCCCAGGGCTGGTTTGTCCCAGGCCAGTGTTGATTAGTGGAAGCTGAGTTGCCTTCCCAGGGCAGCAAGTCAGGACAATAGGATTCATTAAATACCATATTGTTTCTACCAAGAGAAACATGTTTACTGTCAAGGCCAAACTTTTTTCCTCCCAATGTTTAAATGAGCAGTGAGAATCAGTCTTCTGTACTGAGAGTCCCAGTGTGACTAGTGCAAGGGCTGTCCCTCTCCCGTTGAGGGTATGGCAGAGTGGGTGGGCAAGCACAGCAGGGGACTTCAATGGTCCATCTTAAATGTGAAGTCTGTCCTTGCATTGAGGGCTGGGGGGAGCTGTGGCCTGGCCCAGGGATGTTGATGGTGGTGATTCCAACAGAGAAGTGTTCTCCAGGCTGGTTATATGGGGTTATTGTGCAGTCTTGTGAGGGCCTGGGAAAGGTGCTCTATGGGACACTGAGTCCCAAGAGTTTCCTCCCCTTGGTGGGTTATTCAGAAATGTGCTCTGCTTTTGCCATTCTGGCAAGCTCTGCTACATGGAGGACAGGATAGGGCTGGATAAGGAAGGATTGCAGCAGGGAAAGGAAGTCATGTTCTCTGGCAGTAGAAGAATTTTTCTGGAGTTAATGGTCTCACTGAAGCTACCACTGGCAGGCAGAAAGCAGAACTTTGGGTACCTTAGGATGTGATGAGTGGAGAGTAGGGAATGCAACCACAGAAACGGCAAGCAGCAAATGAAGAGTCATACTAGGGCACTGCTCTAGCAGTTTATGGAGAGTAGCAGGAAAATACATACTGTCGGTAACCACAAAAAGATGTAAAATAGATGAGGAGTGAACAGAGATAAAGAGGCTTAAAAACGTTGGAAACAATTTTGGTTGAGTGGCTTGACTATACCACATTTTAGATTGCTCAGCTGATAACTAATAAGAAGAAGAGAAACAGATTTTGAAAGTATAAAAGCTCTGCCTAATGGTGAAAGGAAGCAGAGACACAGACAGATGGACAGAGGTAGGGTTAATAGGGGCTAAATTAGGAACAGTAGAGCATGCTCCCAAACTGAGTAAGGAAAAAGAATCAGTAGAGGATTAGAGAGTAACAGTGAGAGTGAGAAGACAAGAACAGTAATTTAGTATCTTGATGCTAAAAAACAGATTGAAGACATGAGCTGGATTAAAATTAGCAGTATTATAATTGATGAAGCCTTGTTCAGTAAGTAAAGCTTCTAATTCAAAGTTCCAATAGCATTAACAATTTCTTTTCCTATCCCTGGTATTTTTAGTAAGTATTTAGTTTGTATTTACTGCACCATTAATGTAGGGCAAATGTCAGAAAAAGCAAGAAGTTAAAGTGTTTTTTGTGTTTCTCCTTTGATTGCTGTTCTCCGTCTCTCTTTAGTCTTAACAGCCTTAAAACATCTGATCAGATGTATCCTTCATGCTTTGAAGGTCTGCAAGCTGCCACACATTTCTGTTACAGAGAATAGTCCTCTGTCTCTATATGTTCCCATGTTCCTGTCAAAAGGGAAATTTTAGGCATGCTAAATATGATTGTAGTTTCCCATGGGGGCATAGTATCTCTAGGTAAGAAAGGTTTTCATCGCAGAAAGAAAAGAAACTATGACATGAGGTGATTTTATGTGTAATTTAGACCAGCTGATTTATTTATTTACTTGTACAGATCAAGTTAAAAGGCACAAAATCATTTATTTCTCGACTCATTTCACAAACAGAATCAATTTCTCTGTGAATCAGTGCATCCAAGCATACAGAAGAACTAAAGTTATAATCCAAACCCCATATAATCTACAGGGTCTTGAATCCAGTTGAAGTCAGTTGGCTTTATATAAAGTATAAACTGGAAAGATAAAGTTTTAAAATCATCCCTCTTCATGATAATTTTTCTGCTGGATGTCAGTCATAGTGTTACTTTGCTCAGACATTGCTTTTGCTTTATGCATGCTGTGGTGCAGGCATGAAAAATTTTATAATTTTTTGTTTGGATTGGTTTTATGGCTACCACCAAAACTTATCCAAATTATCCATTTTTCTGCCATCAAGTTTTAAGGTTGTGAAGCCAGCCTGAGTCCTGACATTTTGTGTAGTATGATTCTGCATTTTGCAGAACCCTGGCGTGTCTGATGTGTATGTGTCTGTCCACTTACGCATGTATCTTAGCACTGTAATGAGGTGAAGGTTTTATGTATGTGAAAATGCATACAAATGAGTTTTTTGTTCCAAAAATCAGTGATTAGTTTTAGGCAGGTGAGTGAAACAGACCTGTTGCCAGAACATATTCCTATGTGAGTCTTTAAGCAACTGGTAAGGACAATATTTGTCATTGTGTCCCATGTAGCATGAACACATTGGTGATATTTATCAAAGATGTATCTGAAAAAATCATAATTTTTGCTTCCGCTTCTGGGTGAAATTCAAATGTAGAACACTAAAAATGATGAAATCATAGCTGTTATTCAGACTCTAAAAGATTGAAAAATGTCTACTGTGTTGAAGGTTTGAGAGAAATTATATCTGAGTTCTCTTTGCTCATGTAAGCAGTTCAGGATTGGAGGAGTGGAGAAGAAGCAGAAAAGGATGGGAAAGTGAAACATGATGTATATGTCCAAGTTATTACTGGCTGTTGAAATGCTCTTTACTAATGTTATTCTTTCGGGGCTTGAACTTCAAGTTTCAAAGTATAATTAGCATATATTTTAGTCTTAAAATTTGCAAAGAGCATAGAACATGAAATACAGAAAGAAGGCCATGAGCTGTATGCATTTTTCTGTGAAAGAAACCACTAAGGAGAAAAAACAAATAGAAAATGCACAGAACAGACAAACAGTAACCCTGATCCAGTGTGTTGCAGGTACCTTCCTCATTCACTTCACTTCACTTGATAGTGGAAGGAAAGACTTACACAAATTCTGCTGCCATCACTGTTCAGCTGTAACCGTCAGGGAAAGTGTTAGGAACAGGATGCTGGTCTGTGTACCGACGTTGGGAAGTGCAGTATGTGTTACTTCACCTCCTCTTTCTCCAGGCTTTGCCCAGCCAACAGGACAATTTTCAAGATGCTGTGAATTGAGTGCCTAGCAGCAAGCAGGCCACTTACCATGTTGCAAAACGGAGCTTCAGGAAGAGAAAAGTACTGACAGTAGACATGACCAAAATGAAAGCTAAGAGATAAAATCCAGGAAAGATGATGGCATATTTCTAGAGTTGCATATAAAATAGGTAGTACATTTATCTAACTATGAGATGCATTCAATGGATCCTGTTTTAGGGGCTGATTAATGAAGCACATAAAGTTAGAAGGAGTGTTATGGATCTCTTGTCACTGTAGTGCTGTGACATGTTGTATTGGCTTTCTGTAAGTGGCAATAAAAATAGGAAAAAAAATACTCTCTGTTAAGGAAGGACATGTCTTGCACTAATCCTCACTGCTTTTGAAATTATATTTGGTAAGCCTAGGAAGTCAGAAGCATACCAAAATTATCTCTCAGAAGAAATGAACTTGTGGGGTTAGTTAAAATTTCTTAAGACTCTCCATAAGTTATATAGGAGTTCTTAATTTGTATTTTTAAAAGTTATTTTACTGGTAGATTTTTCAGCACTTCTTTGTTTGAGAAACAACAGATTTTACTGTTATGATTTAAGCTTAATAAGAAATCTTTTTGTTAAGATGTCTGCGTTCAACTGACCCCCAACAAGAGGAAATCACACTATGATGAAATTACTGCTTTTAAATTATTACTGTCTGAATTCTCTGGGCCAGAATCAGAGTATTTTACGTGTCTCTGGAACACTATTTTTATTTATATTAATAATTATTTTCTATAAATACAATTTTGTTCAACCAGAACTACTTCAAATTCTATCTGAATTAAACAATAATTTAAATAGAAAGCCTGGGAGCCTTCTAGATAACAAAACCTGAAAGGAAAGAGTGTATTTCTCTATCCTCCTTTTACTCAGTGATTAGCTCAATCACCTGGGGTATGGAAGAACTGCCTGAGGTGATCTGCAGTTACATTAGAGTGCAGCAGTTGGTGGTTTCAGCAAAATCAGTGCTTTAAGTGCATCTGTTGAAGAGCCAGGAGTATATTTTGGAGCTCAGCAGATGTATGGAGCCCAAGGTACAGGTTATAAGGTACATGAAGGCACTCTGAAATCTGTGCTTAGTGGAGACTAGGAACCAGCAGTCCCATTCCTCATTTGGAGTCTTCTGGTCACAGGCAGTGGCACCAACCTGGTGACTCCAGTGCTCTTAAAGCTGAGCTCGATTTCATTTACAGATTGCTTTGGGTGAAATGAAACTGTTCCTTGTTATTGTCAGCTTTTGTCAAGGAAATAATTTAAATTTACAGTTTGAATCTAAACAAACTGAGGTGCGTGTAACTTCCGTGCAAGCCAGTGCTTGTCGACACACCCATTGCATCAGTTCAATCACCGAATCTCACAGGTGAATTGTGTCTCTGGCTCCAAGCTGGTTCTTGGCGCTTGCTGAGGAATCACCCCTTGCAGCCCTGCCCTGCCAAGATTGACATCCAGCTCTCTGTCCTTGGCTTTACAGCCCATTCTCCCGTACCTTCTGGAACTGAGTTGGCTTATGCAGGGTTAACTTGAATGTGACCATACTCACTTTTGAGGTGAAATCTTGTAATGCAGAAGTGACTTGAAGTCGTTGTTTTTCTGTAAAAAAAAAAAAAAAAGGATTTGCATTATTATATAGGTTTAGGTCCTAAGCTAGGTACTATTTGAAACGATTTATAAACAAAGAGCTTCTTAGTTCTGGTCACTTTTTTAGTTATTGATTTACAATATATTTTATCAGTACACTTATCTCTGATGACTATTTAGAATAATAAAATGATATTATCATTGCTTCATGTTTTTGTAGCCAGGTTCATGTTTTCTTATGGTATTACAGAAAGAATGTAAACAAAGCCCCACCTTACACTTCTGTTTGGGTGTGAATGTGAGGAACCCTGAGAAAATTGTTAATGCCAAAGATATCTTAGTTTAGAGGTATAAAGCCTGCAAGATATGAAAATTGATGTGTTGTTCTGTGATGAATTTTGGTCCCAAATCTGTGAATTTCCCCATTAAAACTTCTATTAAATAACTGACCCAAGTAATATATGAATTCTAGTAAGTTCATTTCTGTATGATGACATTGATTTTAGTGGTTTTTGACATTAAGCAGCTGTATGAATTCAAACCAAAGGGCTTGCACTCAGTTTTCTCCACTTTCTTGCCAATTTTTTGTGTGGTTTTTAAGTGAAACCAACAAACTAGTAATTTGCTTTCAAAATACACAAAAAGTATATGTGATTTGGGAAGAAACATTAAAAAAAAAAAATCTCCATTTCAGAGTAATAGTACATAACATGATTAAAAACCCATGGACATTTAAGGAAGGGTTTTCACAGACTTCTTCAGGCTTTTGGTGAGACCCTTGTGTTGATGGTTAATTTGTGCAGGAATACAAAGTGTGAAATGATTTTTTTCCTCAAGATGCACAAAATGAGGAATGAATATTAAAATGCATGGTGTCACCTCAGTAACTGTTCCCGGGTGTCACGTACACTTCCCTGTCAATAAGGAGATGTGACACACAATGTAACATTTAAATGGTGCCATGCAACCTTAAACAGTACCCAGAACTGCATTTCCAGTTCCTCATTAGATTTTAATTAAATATTGATGGACAATTTGTTTACATTATTCTCTTAAAAGTAAGGCCAGCTTATGACTATTGTTAGTGAAATAGCTGGAGCAGCAAGTTGGTGATTAGTGTCAATTTCTCTGGTGACCCGAGAAACATGATATAAATAAATTAATTTGTAATTGTCAGTTGAACTGGTTTGCTGGCCTGGAAGAGATTTAGTTTAGCTAAAACTAGATGAATAATCCTGAAACATTTTACTCTATGTACCGGATGTCCTTATGAACCTTATATGTATTGTAATGACTTGCGTGAATTGTACTATATAGACAGTGCATAATAGAAAAAAAAAAAAAAATCTGCAAACATTATGCAATGCATAGTTTTAAGTACAAGTCTGAGTCCAGGAACACTGCTTTTGATGTTGTCTTAATTGCTCTCCTGTCTACTAGTTGCATTGCATGTTTTAGTTTTTCTCTGACCACCTAATGCATTCCTAACTTTTGTGAGATTTGTATCTCAGTTCTTGAATTACTGAATGAAATAGAAATAAAAAACCACCTCAAATATATTACAGAAAAGACAGCTGTTCTAGCAGTTGGAACTGCCTGTCCTATATTTTTTTCTTATATCAAATTCTCTTAATAATTTTGCAGGAAATAAATCCTGGTCTCAATATATTGATTTAAGTGGTAGCACAGAGGGACTTGAAATGCATGATAAAGAGACAAATCAAAAGTAAACCAGAAGAAACTCTAAAAACATAAAATTACTAATAGAAAAAGAAGCATTTGTCCTGGACAGATGAAAGTAGTGGTATAACTGAGAGTAGTTTGTAATACAGAATATCCCTCAACTTCCTCTAGGGGGATATTGCAGACACTGTTGTATGTGGAAATATACGTATTGATTGTGTACTAGGCTAATTAAACATCTTGTTCCATCTTACAAAATGCACAGTAAATAATGATGAAAGAAAGATGAATTTTTGAAACAGAAACCCCACTTTCAGCTTGTTGAAGAATAATTTTCTCAGCTAGCAAGGAGAACCCTATGCATCAGCCATAAAACTCATAGCCATCATTAAAGTTACTTAAACAAGAAACAATTGCCTATCCTTAAAATAGCTTCTAAGCTATAGGAGTGCGGCTTCTAATAAGCTAAGTAACATTTACAGTTTAGTCTTTGCTTTCAAGTAACCTAATACCTATTGAGCTGGCTAGATGCTAATGGATTCCCTAGATGTCACAGATGTGCTGTTAGTTGGCATGCTACTTCATGTAAGAAGCAAAAGAAAAAATTAGAATCTGGGAGCTCTTTTATGGGGGTTTGGCTTTTTAGGTGTTTTTTGTTGTTGTTCTTTGGTTGGGTTTCGTGGTTTTTTAAGCAAAGAAAGTAAATGGAAGGAGAAAAAGCATTTGTTTGAAAGGAAGGGTGTATTCTGGAGAACTGGAAAGAAGGGTATTAATAAATTGCTGATATTATCACATATTGATATTGATTGGAAAGGACCTGTGAAGATCCTATTTGATGGTCCAAACGTCAAACAAAGTAGGGAAAACTAAGCTGAGGTTGCTTTTAATAGCTTTGTCTAGCTGAGGTTTCACTGTTTCTACGGATAGATTTTTCACAGTATCTCTGGGCAACTGTGCCAGTATGTAACTAACCTCATGGTTGGTTTCTTAATGCTTGGTAAGTTCTCTCTGGCTCTTCTTGGATGCCATGTGTTCTAGCTGCCCACTCATCTTAGTGACAATCTATCAGGCTTGCTTCAATATGTCAATGGCTTTCTTGCCCTGGGGATGCCAAAACTGGACATGGGACTCCTGATTCAGTCTCACATGTGTTAACTAGAAGGAAATAATCCCTTCTCTAGTTGTTTGCTTGCTATTGCAGCCTTGTCCATGTTTGGCCCTCTTCAGCACAAAGGCATATTCAACTTGTGAACTTTGCTCTCCTGCAGAGCACTTCCTTAGCCAGTGGGTTCCTAGGCTGTGGTTTTCCTCCCTTGGTTGCAGGATTTTTGCTTTCCCATTGGTGTATTGCTGCTGAGCTTTTTAAGGCTCATGTCAGGCCTCATATCCAGCCTTGAGGTGTGACAGAAGAGCAGCACTGCCGTCAAGGCTGTTGACCACTCCCCTGAGCTTAGTATCTTTTGATGAACAAACCCATTGACACATAGGGATGATGAGTCATGCTTGCCTGGATGCTCAGTTACTTCTCCTGTCTTAGCCTTAGACTTGTGTATTAAAAATGTCTCATTCTTTTACTCTGTGCTGTGAACTTAAAAAAACCAAACCACAAGCCCCCACCATTTTGTTCTTAATATTCTTCATCAAACTTCCTCTGTGAAAATATACGACTTTCTTTAGGTGTCTCTTTTCCTGCCCATCACAGCAGAAGTGTTAGGTTTAGGAGAAATGATAGCTGTTATTTACTGGACTGGTTTTTAAGTAATGGCAAGGCAAACATGATAAAGTTGTGTGGGATTTTGAACCTAAAAGAGGAAAAAAATCTGAAACTTTTCATTCTGGGATTCACTATATCCTTTTCAATGGCATCTCAGCTCTGGTTTCAGAATGGGGAGACAAGATGGTGGGTACACTGAGCCCCGCCTGCCACATGAGGTTTGTGCACATGAACCATCACTTGAAATAAATCACGTGAGATAAGTTCAGTCATGGTTTCTTTGGGTTTTCTTTTTATTTTTGTCAGTGAGCTCTCAATAAATACAAAGTGCTATTTTCACCCTTTCTATCGTGTTCTCTTTGGTGGGCTTATAAAACACCCTGCCCTTAGGGGACTGGCAGTGGGACTCAGTGACTGTGCGGCCTCTGCCAGTTTCTTTGGTTTCTGTAAAAGAGAAGGAACAGGGTTATTTGTTTGTAGGTAAATGTAAAATTTTTATTATCTGACACTGGTTTTCCTTCTCTTTTCTGACAACCCTTTGCTTCAAGTGAACCAAACAAGGTAATCTCCCACCTCTTGTTCAAACTGCCCATACTAATATGCCTGACTGCCTGCAGCTGGTTAGAGGATGACCTCAGGAACCTCGCTGCTGGCAGTGGTGTGGTGTGGCTGTCAGAAACCTTTATGTCATGGCCAAAATGGATCTCTGCTGCCAGCCACCTGCAAGTACTCACTTCTCTTTTAGATCCATCACCACAGTTGTTGCAGTCCTTACACCAGTGGTAACTGTGCCTCTGCTGCTGAAGCTGTTGGTACGTGAGCCAGGGAAATTAAATCAGATGTGGCTGCAGTACAAGTGCATGCACCTTCTAAATTAAGCCCAAAACAACCTGATTTATAGATGTTAAATTTCTTCCAACTTGATAGGAAGAGGTAACTTTTCAACCAGCCTTCTCACTGTCCCTTTTGAACCATACAGGAGCTGCTCCTGATGGGGCTGCTGGAGGTTTGTGTTGCATGGCATATTGTTCAGGTGTTGCAGAGGAGGAATCAGCAGGCATGAGGACAAAGTTGTTGCTGAAGCATTTGTACTCCAGTAATCCTGCATCAACAGATCTGATTTGCATTAACCTGGGCACTGGCTAACTTCAGTTGTGAGAGTTTTTCCCAAACCAAGGTGCTGCACAGATGAGAAAGGACTGAACTGTCCTAAGGCACATGAGCTGATGAGGGACTGCTATTAAACATCCTAACTGCATAGCCAGCAATATACCACATCAGGTCTTAGCTCTGCTTGCCCATTTAGGCTTCTGTTAGTGTTGACTTGTCTTGCTGTGGAACTAATGATGCTTATGTGGTATCACACTGTTCCATTTGTACAGCCTAGGGCCAGTTCAGAAGCTATGCACCTAAAATATATCCATTGCATCCCCACCTGGTAAACAGAGTAGTGCCTGAGTCAAGAGGGAGTTGGACAGATGACTGCATCCTGTCCCAATAAGACAGATGTGACATCAGTTAGCAAGGTACAGCTATTCACCACTTACTGTGTCTGAGCACAGGCTCTTTGATAATTGACCAGAGATGCTGTTACCTTTTCCAACCTTTTTTTTTTTTCCCTTTAAGTTTTCTTTCTTTTTGGAAAGTAAAAACGTAATTGCTCACATTTGAATGTAGTCTTAACTCAAAATCTAATCCTCTCTATTCAGGTGAATTGTGCCTGGAGACTCCTAATCACCACAGTAGGCAGATTCTTTCCAGTGTGTCTATTTCAAATTCTATGGTCTTAATCCTGATATTTATTTTTACTGCAGCCAGTGGTTTTCTAATTATTACTAATTTTCCAAATACACCATTAACTGGGAAAAAAAGACCCACTTTAAGGTCTTTTTCTTCACATAATATACCCTAAAAGCTACCACTTTTCTGCTTCTCATAAAAGAAATATCCCCTTATACATTCAGTCCTACCTGGTGGTGTTTTATTTGAGTTAAAACTTTGCCTGATTTGAGGATTGACTATTTTATGGGCATGGCTTCATGGAGAACAGTGCTGCTCTGTGAAGCCAATTGATAAATGTCACAGAGGGATGTGATTCATAAACAATTTAACAGCCAGTTTCAACCAAGGATTATTTGAAAAGATACTAGAAATTATATGGTCTAGATCTTCAGAATCAAAGAAAATCTATAACCTCTGTAACTTGTTTGAGTTCTATTTTTAGAGACAATCTAAGTCCAGTACAAGTACAGTCATACTTCAGAAAGCATTATTTTTTAAGTGCAATGTACTGACTTTGCCACGGCTTTGAAGTCCATCTATCTTAGATTATTAATTTAATAACTGACTCCCCAAAGACAATGACCAAAATGGCTTTTAAACCCAAAAGAGCTGACTTTTATTAGACTATTGCTTAGGAAGAACCTTTAAATAGAAATGTGAAGATGTAGAACAGATTAGAAATAAGAAGGATTCATAAGTAACTCTCCCCTTGCCTGCTGTGCAGATTAAGCCTTGCTTTCAGGCTTTGCTTTTGTGAGTTTGGTGAGAGTGTTGATTACAGCATATGTTATGGAGTGTGTGCAGTGTTTCAAAAGACTTTTAATTTTTTTTTGTTCTATATTCAAGATATCTGATGCTTCACAGCCCTTCTTTTACAGATCCCAATAACTGCAACACTGTACCCACTTACTGTAACACTGTACACACTTTTTCCTTTCTGTAAGCTTTCCGTTGGAACTTGGAGACCACAGTCCCTGAATAGAATCCATTGTTCCTTCAAAAATGCACTCCTTCCTCCCCTTTTCTGCTGGATTGCCCTGAGGCCAGTAATTTCTTTTAAACTTAATATGTACATAGTCTGAGAGCAAAAATTAAACAAATAGTATCCACCACAGTGAAATTATTAGAATTTGAGATCTCTCTAATACAGTATGCTGTCGTAAATTCCTTAACTTTATTCTACTAAAATTACAGATCCAACATACTAAAACATAGTATCAATAGGATTCAGTATTTTTTGTTTTGACTGACACAGAAATAAATGACTGTAATATTATTTTCGTCTCTGATAAATGCTCTGCACTAGACTTAGGTGAGCTAAGATTTTAAAAAAACAATTTAAATACTTGCGTTTCTGTTCAAAGTTGCACTGACAGACCCCAGTAACTAGAAAGGCAAGTTTGCTTTGATTCCTGCTCATAAAGATTTCAAAGCAAAATATTTTATCCCCAAACTTCCAGATGGCTTTCCTTCCAATAGAAATTTCTTATATTTTCTAGGTGCATGTGGTTCCTTATTGCACTGAAATACATGTTTGTTTTTGGATAGGACTACTGAGCCCATGCAAATCTGATGATTTTTGGTCATGGAAAAAGTCACTTTTTCACTGAAACTAAAACCTGTCATGAAAATCAAGCAGCCTTTCTACCAAAGTTTTGTCCTTCTGTTTATGGCTATTGCACATTTTCCTCTAGATTTTTATTAATATTTTTTTGTCTCAGTTTGTTCTGGTTTAACCCCAGTCAATATTCAAGCACCATACAGCTGCTTGGTCACTCCCCACCTGAAGGATCAAGCAGAGAATTGGAAGGGTAAAAGGTAGAAGATTTGTGGATTGAGATAAAAACAGCTTAACAGGTAAAGCAAAAGCCATGCATACAAGCAAAGCAAAACAAGGAATTAATTCACTGCTTCCCGTGAAGTCAGGTCAGACCCGTGTTCAGCCATCCTCAGGAATAAAGGGTTCCGTCACGCATAAAGGGGACTTGGGAAGATAATAACCATAACTCCATAATTCCTTCTTCCCCCATCTTTATATACTGAGGATGATGTTGTTGCCCGGACCGAGGAAACACAAAACAACCGAAGTTATTTTATGCGGTGCTTTATTGAGGGCCCTGGGAGCCTGCGGACTAGCGTCCAAAGTCAGAGCCCCAGACTTTGACAAAATCATCGAGTATATATATGTTTCTTTCCAATATTGCTTCATCACAACAGATTTGATCTCTAAACATATCTACTTAATTTATGATTTCATTGTGACTTTGTTTTCGTTAACTGAACATTCTTTACCATCATAAATTTACTACACTCTATTAGATAAGCCACACACTCCACTAAGCAGGTCACCTAAGTCTCTGTGAATAATTATATAGGTCTTTCTACCTCCTCAGTACGCTCTATTGATCCTTTTGATCTCTACTGGCAACTTTGCTTCACGACACTGCCTGTACTCAGGCCTACTGATTTCTCCAAGCCTTAACATAACTACTGCTAAAGTCTTTATACATGGTTTTGCAACAATGTCACATGGTCTGGAATATCCCTTTGGTCAGTTGGGGTCACCTGTCCTAGCTGAGTCTCCTCCCAGCCTCCCACGCACCCCCAACATCCTCGCCAGCAGGGCAAGTGTGAGAAGCAGAAAAGGCCTTGGCTCTCTGTGAGCCCTGCTCAGCAACAACAAAAACATCTCTATATTATCTACTCTGTCTACTTGTTCAGCACAAATCCAAAACACAGCCCCATATTAGCCCCTGTGAAGAAAATTAACTCTACCCTAGACAAATTCAGCACACACCTTTACTGATCTTTAACATTTTCAAAGTATTTAAATGCATTGACTTTTATGTAGGCTGCATCTGTTACCAGCATTGTCACTTATCATGTACCACCTGTTTGTTCTTGCCCAAACTTGTACATTTGTAAGCCATGCCATTCCAGGTTCAGCTATTTCCACTTCAGGTTTTTATGCATTTTTTTTTCTGAACAGCACATGTGTAACAATAATCTACAATACAAACAAGAATCAGTAGTACTACTAGGAGAGACAAAGCACATGATACTAAGAACTCTAAAAAAATTATTCTATGCAAATGTAGTTAAAATCTATGGTTAATTATTTTTTTCTAATTAACAATTAAGTTATGCTTTTAGAATAATATGAAGTTTGGTCATGCTTCTCAAGATGAGTTCTAAAAGATCATCCTCAAAAACATTTAGTGAGTATGATAGAAAATTATATGTAAATTGCCTAAAATTTCTTGGAGCAAAAATAAGAGATGACTGTGGCCAGCTGGTGTTTAAAAAGAAATAAAAGTTTAAATGAAGTGCCTCAAAATATAAAAATAAAAGTTAAGAATCTAAAAAAGACCTCTTAAGTTTGCTTTAGGTCTTCATAATCTCTTTCTTGAAATATGTTTTTGCTTCTTGTCATTTGACCTGGGAGAGGATATGTGTACTGATGCATGCATTTATAACCTAACAAAAACTGGAAAAACAGATTAGAAATTCAGTGTTGGCCTTTCATTGTCTTTATATTTGAGTTAGCTTGATAAAGTCATACCAAGCTGACTCGCAGCACTGTGTGTTTTCAGCATTATTTTAAAAAGCTCCACACTGAAAACTGAAGTAGATATAGCACGCAATATTTTTCTTAAAACTACTGCTGCATTTTCAATATCAATGAAATCTTAAGGTAATTAAGTTTTGATTTGAAGGTCTAGCTTAGATTCGGGCAAGTGAGCCTATGCACAGACAATATGGATGTCAGGGGATGACGGTTGTTATTTTGCTTTAGAATAAACTTCCTTCCTTTCACTTTTTCCTCCTCCTTGGTACTCTTCATGACACCAGTCACAGTTTCAAATGAGCCCTTGTCATGTGGAGCTGAACTCTTACCAGAGCATCTCATACAATAATGACAGTGAAACTTTAATTTGGTCTTCGGCCTTCAACTTATCATTCCTTGTCAGGTAAATTTGTTTCATTTTGAGGACAATCTGGGGTGTTTATTCCATGTATACAGTTGCTGAAATCTGTCATTAGTTTGAATTTACTGTTCAAATTGACTCTGTGTATTTTCATTTTCAGTGAAAGAGTGCCACATTCTCTGCCAAATATAAATATAAATATAAATATAAATATAAATATAAATATAAATATAAATATAAAGACAAATATAAAGACAAATATAAACATAAAGACAAATATAAATATTTTTAGCTAGAAATATATAAATATCCATACTTATATGAAAATATATANATATAAATATAAATATATAAATATAAATTCTCTACCACATAGGTATTGTCCTGACATAGCATATTAACAGTTTATATTTTCTACTTGTGAGACAAATGGAACGTGAGACAGCTTAAGAAATATAAAAACATTTCTTTTAATCATATTTGAACTACGGCAAGTTGACTGTTTCATACTGGTATGTTTCTGTATCTAAAATGTAGTTATCTTTATAGGTGTGTATATCAGGACTTTGATATATTTTTTTCTATCTTTATATCTAAGGATACATAAAACAATCCTGGGTATACTGCATTTTTTTCAAAATACATATCTCTTCCTGGTTTTATGTTTTTATAAAGGTTTGAGCAATGAGCCTCGAGGTGATATGTGACTGTAATCTGACAGGGTTTTGTAATATGTTTGTTTCATTGTAACATGATTCTCCCCCTGTCCTGCAGTCTAGAAGTACACACATCACATGGGATCTGTGGGTAAATACCTGTTTCAGAATCAAATATTCCTAACTGAAAACAGCCCACAACAGGTCCCAACAAAGTAAGGCTACATGATCTAGCTGGTTTTGTTTGTTAGAGTACAGGGAAAAGAATGAGTTATCTCTTAGAAAGCTAAGTCATGCTATACAGGAATATATAAAGACAGTATTAACTCTGATTTATGTATATGAGGAATAGACAATTAGGAAAATCTAGAGGGATTTGGTGTAATGCTTTTGGGGTTTAACCCCAGACAAAACCTAAATCCCACACAGCTACTTCTTTACTCCCTGCCCCTCCACTCCCAGAGGGATGGGGGAGAGAGTTGAAAGGGTAAAAGTGAGAAAACTCGTGGGCTGAGCTAAAGACAGTTTAACAGATAAAGTATGCAAGCAAAGCAAAACAAGTAACTCATTCATATCTTCCCATGGGCAGGCAGGTGCTCAGCCCTTCCCAGGAAAGTAGGGCTCCATCACTCATATCAGTGACTTGGGAAGACAAATGTTATCACTCCATTTACCTCCTTCTTCCTCCAGCTTTATGTGCTGAACAAGATGCCATATGGCTTGGAATGCCCCTTTGGTCAGTTGGGGTCAGCTGTCCTGACTGTGTCCCCTCAACTCTTTGTGTACCCGCAGCCTCCTCACTGGTGGGGAGGGGTAAGAGCAGAAAAAGCCTCGGCTCTCTGTAAAAACTGCTCAGCAATAACTAAAACTTCCCTGAGTTATCTACCTCTTCCAGCACAAATCCAAAACATAGCCCCATAGCAGCAGTCATGAAGAAATGTAGCTTTTTATTCCAGCTAAAACCAGCAAAATGTCAACCCAGTATCAGAAAGCCACCCTGTTCTCCACCAGTAGTGTCACATTATTCAACCACAATTAGAATTATCAGGTGTTAGTAAGATCTTGGGTGACAGAAATGCACACTATTTTTTTAAACTAGGAAAAAAAACTATCCAAAGTATATTGTTGCATACAAATAGACCTAAAATATTGCATTTAGTAGCTAATAAAATTGTCGTTGTTTGGTGAGGGACAATACCCTATTATTAATAGAAAGTTAAATCTTGGCACATATTCTCAAGGCCTTACTTGAATAAACAAGACATTGCTTATGTAGCACTAAAGTATCCAATACTGGAAAAGTACTTCAAGAAAGTTGCCATCCTAAGAAAACATGGGTTACAAGACATCTGATGGAAATGAGATGCAAATATAAACAGCCTGTCAATACAGACCGGTCTCCTTCCTCTATCAGCTTTCCATTTTTCAGAAAAAACTACATATGTATTGAGCTAAACTTCATTAAAAGCTCAGAGGATAATCTTCTAGAAGCCTTGCAAAGAGGGTCATAAGGAAAATGCAGAGAGACTTCAGTAAAAGACTCAGTTTAGAGCTGTTTTAATCATTCTCTTTTAACTTCTGCCAAGTTACTCAAATTAGTCCATCATTGGCTCAAAATAGGGCTGCTCTGTCAGGTTCATTTTATAGGCTGATGATCAGTAAATGAGAATTTAATTAATAGATCTCAGTAAGGGTCTGGTTTTTTTTTAAATATTGTATCTGTTTTGTAGGTGAGATAATTAAAGCATGAAGGATATGAGGGAATTTTGCAGTAAATCAACAGCAGAGTTAAAAAGAGGAAGATGAAGTTTTCTTGATTTTCAAAATAATGCTCTGGCTACCCCGCTGTGAATTAATTTTTATTGAAACTGTGTCCCATGTAAAATTTATATGAAGTGTAAAGTGAAATGGTTTTATTATACCCTAGAACTTCCTCCTGATTCCCCTTCAGATTGTCTTGCCTTCACTCTGTGGGAATTGTCCAGTTGAGGTTTTTCAAATCCTCTGCTGTTTATTTAAGTTGTGGAACAAAAGTAATGTGATTTAATTATAAGACCAGTTGTGCACTTTGATTTCAAATTCAGAGTATCATGTGCTTCTACAGATAATCCTGTTGGATTCCTGCAAATTTACAAAGAAAAGTTTTTTGCATTATATTTGACTACTCCTTCACAATAAATCCACTGTACTGTTTCCATCAAATTGCTGTAAGGATTTCCTGATCATATCTCTTTTTCCTTTTCATATCTCTTTGCTTCACTGTTCAAGATGCAACTTTCTTCCATTGGTTTGCCTGATCCTTATTTATTGAAATAATTTTTAATATTCTAGAAAATCCCAGTGTAACCAGGCCGTTTGATTATACTCTGTTAAAAGAATACTTAGGCATATTTGGTTTGAGACCAATGACTGCTATTTTTCATAAGGTGACACTCAGCACTTCAATTACCATCAGTGAATAGTTACTCCCTATTCATGCACTGTATGCTGTTCTTCATTTTACAGATTTCTGTTGTACCCCTTTTATCATTCCTTTTACTCTCTGCAGCATCTAATTGTGTTCCTCTTGGGTTTTTTTACACAGAGGTGTTGTTGTCATTCTCTCTCTTTTTCTTTTCCTTTTTCTAGTAATAGTTCTTTTGTTTAATGCAGAGGAGAAGATAATTATGGATTTGAGCATATTACTGATATATACTGTAGCATAAGGATCTCTGTTTTGTGCTCTACTTATTTTCTAATGTTCTGTTGTCTTTCTGGTCACCAGTGAGCATTTCGTCATTTGTTTCCATGGAGATATCTACAGGGAATAGAAGACCTCCTCCTTGAGAGTAGCAAGCTCATTTGTTACTGCATGTGCAGCCGGGCTTGCTCATTATGTATATTTATTGACACTGAATTTCATCTCCTATTCTGTTGCCCAGTTGCTCTTCATTCTGAGATCCTTCTGCAACAGCTGGCAAACTCATGATTGTTTAGAGCACCAAGGATATGTTAGATGCAAGTAAACTATCTGCTTGTTTAAATACAAGGATTATACATACAGTAATGTGTGTCCTTTCATGTCAGGTTTCCCATGGAACTTTTCTGGATGTGGGCAGAGTTCTTCTTTAGCTGCCGCTGCTGCTGCACGAGGCACTAATTTTTATTTAGTTCTATTGTAAGTACAGTTTTTTCTGAACATCTCTGTCCATCATAGAGAGGCTTGAGGGTATGATGGGAGAAATTTTGTCAAACATAGTTTATGTATTGGCCAGGAGGCAGGATATTTTGCAGCCATTGAGGAGCCTTGGGAAGTATTAGACCAATGTGCAAATTGCTGTAGTCAGGGCTGCACACCTCACTGGCTCCCACCTGCCTTAATAATGGAGCTGATTTCAGTCAGGCACTGAAATCAAAGGTGAAGTGCACCATGTAGCAAGGGAAAAAGCAAAAAATGGTGCATGAAGTACATTTCAGCAAGTTGAAGGGTGATGTGTCCATCATTGCTTTGGGGGGACTGATGATCAGATAATGCCAAAAAAGTGCCATGTCTCACAAGCTCTCTTTACTAAGACTGTACATTGACTATATTATTGGCTAGACTAATGTCACATTTTAGGGTACAAGAATCAGAGATGCTTTCAAGATCATCCTGTATTTTATCATGGTTCTTGGAGACTGTGCATGTAATTCTTTTCCAGTGGCTGCCCTCTGGGGATCCTATCATGTGCCTAGACTTAGGTGTCTTGAGCAATTTTAGGTGTCTTCTGATCTTCTGCTTAATTCCAGCTGCCAGACCAGAAGATCTTCTGGAGAGCCTGTGTTACTTTTGCTTCTCTCCCTTCTGAAAAAATGACTCCTTCATGGCATTGTGAATGACTGTGGAGACTGAATGGTTATAGCCTTGTCAGTTGCACAAAATAATTACACAGAAAAAGAGCTTGATGATGATTCCACAGTAACAGCAAAACACAGTTCAGAGAAAATCTTTAATGCAGGGAAATATTTGTGTATTAAAGTGGATATTTAATTTATATTTATAAATATAAATCTTCAGTAAGAATTATGAGATTTGGTTACTGTGATCATTTTCTTCAAAAGACATTTTATGACATTTTACTTGGGTAATTTTCCTCCTGTGTGTGCCCCAGACCTTCAGCTCCAGTGAGCAGTTTTTCTTCTTTAATATGGAGAAGGAAAACAATCCCCTTATTCTAGCCAGGAACTGACTGGAAATTCATTCACTCACTGGAAATTAATATGTAATTCTTCTGAATTTTCATAGTGACTGTTCTCCTCTGAACATCATACCACATTTTTCTTCAATAGTTGTAAAAACGATTCCTTTCAATTTATTTCCATCTTTCTCTAAGTTCATAAAAAACATAGCTTTGAAGATTTCAATGTCTTATTGTTCAGAACAATGGGGGGAAAACTCCATTTATGATGGCTCTACTTCACTTCTGGTCAGAGATATATAAGATTGCAAAGGGCAGAGTTTGTTTGTTTGTTGGTTTTGTGGTTTGTTGTGTGTTTGGGGTTTTGGTTTGTTTTTGTGTTTTTGTTTTGTTTTTTGTTTGTTTGGGGGTTTTTTTGTTTGTTTAGTTGTTTGGGGAGAGGGGTTGTTTGTTTGGTTTTTTTTTTTTTCTTTTTTAAATTTTCCAAATTTTAGAGAGATTATAGCTTTGATACTTTATTTCAGTAGTTGGTCAGAAGACTTTGTTTCTAAACTTTTTAACTAAATCAGACACAAAAGCAAATCTATGTTGCAGTTTATTGGAAGCAGTGTGTTCCATCAGTTACTGTTGATAAACAAAACAGATATTGCTAGAAAAAGATATTAGGACAGAAGTTAACTTAACAATCTCCTTTCAGTAACTTCAGCTGTGACAGAGGGTGTGTTTTGCAAACATAAAAGCTGTCACAAAATCATCTTTTTTTGTTTGTTTGCTTTACTCAACCTCTGCACAGCACAAATCACCTAATGCTTTCTAGAAAATCATGTAACAAAAGGAACCTGGGTTATATCTGCTACAAATCCTAGAGATAGCTTACAAAGAGTGGGGAAAGAAGGGATAACAAAAAGAAAACAGTTACAATGCCCTGTGACAAAAACTGGTTGTAGGGTAAGTAGCTGGGCTCCCTTTAAGTTTTCTCCTTGTCCGAGTGTTTATGACAATCTCCTGTACAAAACAGGATTGCATTTTATAGAGGAGACTTCCTTCAAGAAAATCGAGAATTTTAGTAAATGGTTTGCAGCTTGTTGAAAGTTAAGTTTCAAATCAGATCTTCTTCCCCCACCCTGGGAGAAGGCTCCTAGAGAATTAGGCTCCCAGAGAATTAGGCATGTACTTCCAGATAGGTTCTACAGAAAAGAAAGCCGGAGTACTGAGAGATTTGAGTTCCCAGCAAATCAGTCACAAAGTTAAAATTAGAGCCTATTATTCCAAACTTGTTTGTTGAATTTATGGTAAATTTAAGACTGGTATTAAGAGCAAAGAATAAGAATAGTTACCGCAGTGTCTTCATTTACTCTTATTGATAAATATCTTTGAAAGTATAATTCTAGGATGTTCAGTTGTTCTGTACTTGTGCCTTTTAACTCTGAAGCTCAGCACAGAGACAAAAGAAGAGGAAGAGTTTTACAGAAGAAGAGGAAGAGTTTTACAGAAGAAGAGGAACAGTCTCAGGAAGTTCTGACAGGTGTCTGTCTTTATATCAGTAACTTACTAGTAGAAGCCCAGCTGAAGCAGAGAGCCTGTCTGAAGTAAGAGTGGCAACCATCATAACTTTATGTCAGCAATGAAGTTAATGAGTATGTTCTCCTTTCACATGGAGGGAGCACTATGTACAATTACTTGTTTTTGCAACTAACAACAAAATACGACAAGGAAAAAATTATAATAGAATCACATAAATTTCTATTTCAAGACTATCTGATGTGTTTGCTGAAACGACTTTTTCCCCCAAGTGTTCTTGCAAATAATTCCTTAATTTATCAAACATTAAAAAACGCCTATAGAAATGGCCAGTGCCACAAAGCGGAACACCTTCTATATCAATGCTTTTAGAATTAAGAAAATGATGGAAACTGGAGCTGTGAGGAAATGACACGAAATACAAAAGAGAAATGACACAAAAAAGTATTTAATATGCTGTGAAAGTAGGGATGTTACTGTGTGGATTTTTTCCAGGAGATGCAAAATTAAGCCAATTAAACTAAAGCCAAGTTATATTTTTAAGGATAAGTATAAACTTCTTCTCCAGTTACAAATTAACTTACATACTGCAAAATGGTAGGCATAGATACAGAAGGAGATACAATGCATTTTGTTCATGATATTTTCTTGACCTTTGAATTCTTCAAGTGGAATTTAGAAATTGCTACTGTGAAGAATTATAAAATGGGTTTGAATACCTAGAAATAAACTTTAGAAAAAATGCTAGCTTTTGATCCCTCTAACCAGCTAATGACTTGTCTGCATATATTCTATGAAAAACATTATTAGCAATTATATTTGTTAAATAATTTAACAGCTTATTTTATATTAGGGCTATTTTTGAAAGAAAATTGCATTTGGTAAGTCAAAGAATATTTTACTTCAGTCTTCACCTGTAGACTGAGCTCAAAAATAAGCATTAGGTCTGCATAGTATATAAAACTATTTAAATTAATGACAAAATATGTAAATTTGCCTATACTCCTTATGAGATCTTATCTCACAGATCTTTCCCAACATAATGCTTCTTTATTTCTCAAATACTCACCTGTTTGAGGAGTAGAAGAAAAATTTTCTCAAACAGAAAGAGGGAAGTTTTCAAAACTGGATGATATACCCACTGTCTAGGTGGAACATCATGCTTAACATCTGTGCTCTCTCTGCAGAGGAGGCATCTATCACCAGCCTCTAAACTGATGCCTGGATGAAGACTTTATTCTAAAATGTGTCCAGGTCCAAAGCCTTAGAGATATTCAGAACTAAATCATTAATAGATCAATCACTAGGAAACGGAAATTTACTTTACCTCAAAGTGCTGACAGGTCTGGTTCTCCATACCATGACTCTGAAAAATGCTGCATCCTGTATAATCTCTTCTGAATGCCATTGCATCAAAGACACTATACCAAGTTAAAATCCCTTTCTTATGTCTTCTGGAAGTCAGCTCACTTTTTTGATATTTTTGCTTTGACTTCTATACTTTTGAGGCATTACTTCCTTGCCAAAACTTTATAGCTACAGTATGTTGGGGTTCATTGTGTCTCATTTGGCTTGGAAGGGGAGATTAATGTATTGTTCTCAAATTCCTTCTCCTTGGAAGAAATGCTCTCAGGCTTTCTGCTGATAGTAAGAAAAGGGACCAGACTGCTTCAAACTGGACATGTCAGCATGAAGGCAAAGCTTCTGATACTGTGGCAGGCTATTCCAGTTCATCCATTTACTCTCCCCATTTTCTACAAAGCAAGATAGGATGTGATTTCAGAACAAAAGGAATCTGGAAAGAGTAGGAAGCTTATAGGCCCTGGAAGTCCTCAAGCCACATGTCTTGTGTGATGCTCTATGACAGATGTAATAGTCTGACTCACCGGTGCCATGAAGCTGATCTTTATTCACCCCTGGATGTAAGAGTTTAGAGCAACCTTCTCCTGTTATGAGAAAAGTGGCTATAGTATGGCATCAGACTTAAGAAGTTTATAACTTTCCTTTTTTTCAGACTAGAAGTATCAACCATACCCAGTACCAGGGCAGATAACAGAGGAGGGAGTGGGTTCTGGATCACAAGACAATCTGCACTGGGAGTGATTTTGCTTCATGATAGGCTGATGCACTTCTGATGTTTCTGCCTTTCCATCTCTATGTGGCCCTTGGGATTTTCTCATAGATCCTGGCACATCTGCAGAAAGAGTGTTATTTCTCTTGTGTAGATAGTTGGTTCTTGCATTTTTATTACATTTTGTTGTTGTTTTGTTTGTGTATGGGTTTTTTAATATATGTTGCAATTCCTTTCTTTATTAAAAGCTGATGAATACCACGTTTACTTCCCAGCTGTCTGAGTTTAGACAGCTGTGCTTGACAATTTCAAATATGACATGGAATACTGATCTCAAACCAAGTGTAAAACAACTTCTATTTGTGACACAGGCCAGGTACAGATACTACCCAACTATTTATGCTATGAATGCACAAAAATAAACTGAAAATATGAGTGCAAAATTTTGCAAGCTGTGAAGTCCTACTGATAGCTGGCCTGATGAACATCAAGGCCCACCTTCACAGACTGCAGTGAGGAATAAACTGTCTCACTAGTCTTTAGTATACTTGTTCCTTGAGAAAGAGCTTAGTGTTGGAAGAGAGACTTAAACCAAAAATTCTATGAAATTTTCTTCAGAAACAAGATTTCTGCCTGGAACTCTATTGACTCATTTATTGACAATTTGGAGAATTTACTATTAGTGTAGGCTGGGTATTCAAGTAAGCTGTTGAATCAAGGGTGAAAGTTTGACCTCCAGTTGCAGAATGGCTTAGACTAGCCCTTAAAAATCCCCAAAATAATAACAAAAAAAAACCATTCCAATTGCAAATGCTAGGATTCTAAACCATCATCTGATGTTTGCTCCAGTTTTGTGGTTGTTTCCATAAAAAGACAACACTGTCAAATGTTGACATTTTTAATGAAATTCGAAGAGAATTCAGTATTTTCCACACTTGAGAGTTAATATTAAACACTCTTAGTTGGTAGTTTTAGTGAACTACAATATCTTGAAATATTCCATTTTAAACTGCAAACAAGTATTTTGCTGGGTCAACTTAAATATTTCAGTGATTATATCCTTTGTCACCATATTAATTACTGGAAGATCATAAGATGTTTTATGTCCTGTTGCTTTGGGAGTGATTAATGACACCAAACTGTGAAGTTCCAAGGCATTTTCTGGGCATCAGTTGAATGTTCCCACTTTCTCATAGTCAGAAAATCTTGGTGCTGTCATTACTTATATTACAGTAGTTTTTTTTTTCTTTTTTAAAAAAATTTTCTGCATTTTTTTTTGGTGGTGGAAAATATATTCTAATTTTTTTCCCTTAAAACAACATTTCACCTGTGTATTTCCCTGGTGAACATCTGGTCTATAGTTCTGTTGCTCACGTTCTCTCATTCGTCCAAGTAGTGACAAATCAGCTTTGGCACTATTTCCATAAGTAGCTAAATCTTGCATGCAGGTGATTCCCTTAGCTTCAAGGTACTTATTTATTTGGTCAAAACTAGATGTTTGCTGAGGACTCTGTAGGTTTTTGTTTATTTGTCGGGTTTTCTTTGTAAAAGTTGTAAAAAGAGCAGTTGAAATCAATCATCATAACACCATGTTAAATAAGGACCATGGGTTTGGGCTTTCGGATATAAGTGCCTTTCCTCCCTAATTTTAATGGAAGATGTATTTTGAAATAAATCTTCATTTAAAAATATATACACTTAGCAACAACTTATAATGATATCCTTTTATTGTTTTCTATTAAAGAATTTAAAACTTTTGACAAATGTTGACATTATTTTATTTGGATTATAAAATTAATTGTGTCCTCACAGAAAACAGTGAACTATTGTTATTCCTTGGGATAAACTCCAGAAAACTAATGAAATGCCAAATAGAACCAAGATATTTTTCTAGAATTTTGACTTAGGGAAAAAAATACTGCTTTTATTAAAACATTTAGCATTCTGTGGGTCCTAGTTCTAGAACTGGGTCCTTGAAGTCAGATCGTGAAGGCTGTATGCAGTTCTGCTCCCCCTCTCTCCACAAAGGAACACTCTGGCTGTGTATCCACAGGCATGTGCTTTCCCACATGCATTGTTTCCCACTTCACATCAGGAATGCTTCTCCCTTTCTGCCATAATCTCCTTTGTGCACAGTGCAACCTGCCTACCCAGCTCTTTTGGCAATCTGCACTCAGGCAGCTCTGGTCTGAAAGTGCTGTGCTGGGGTAAGTATAATCAGCACTTTTTGAACTGGAGTTGCTTCTGTCCACCTTGGCAAAATTGCCTGAAATTCTTACAGACAAGTCCAGCTGTTTGTTAGTGTGCAAGGCCTGAGTGTCGACTTCAGATATTTAAGGCTCTGTTGGAGGGAAAGAGAATTCAAAATTCAGGATGTGAATATTATTCACATTTAGTTTTAATCACATTTACACTGCTCTTTTCATAACTCATCCAGATTAATTGCAATGAGGTCAGTCAGCAGCAGGGAATATGTTCTGAACAAGGTAAAACTTCACAGCTTGTTGCTTGGAAAAAAACAGGGTATCACAGAGAGCCATAAAATCAGGACTGGCATGAAAAATGGGAGTATGAAATAATTTAATCAGTTTCTCAAAATACCTGGATTCAAGTCAGTCAATGGAACTATTTGATTTAAAAATAAATTAAGTACTTTTTCACACAATGTACCATTATGTTGTGAATTCATTCCCAGGGCAATCTGGAGAGCACTAAAATTATAAATGGGTTTCTAAAGTAATTCTGCAAATGCATAAGGAATGACTCCATTGGTGACTAGAAGAAAATCTGATCTGAATGCAGACTCAGAAGATGCATATCTGGTTACTGTGGAGATATAAACCGACCACATTTTTACAGCAATCTCCAGACATCTTCAGCAGGCTACTTTCAGAGGAGAGGATCCAGGCTCAGCAGAGCACTGTCTCACTGTTGTAGTTGTTTTGGTGCTTCCTGACTCCTCTTCTGCTCTGACCTCTAACAACATGGTCCCTAAATATGTGTCTCTATCCTTGCTGCTGGAAGAGTCCCAGATGAACACCTCACAGCAGAGAGTATGATATAAGGTTAGACTTGGCACTGGGCCAAGAGGTGTTCATCACAATAGGCTGCACACATTACAAAGGGTGCAGTTGGCAATGGTGGCATCAGGTAAGCCCTGAATCCTTAGATCCAGTGCTTTAGCTCAAGGATGTATTACTCTTAGTGCAATTTGGAAATGCCCAACAGACAGACAAAAGAGGAGAAAATCACACGCTAAACCTAGCCCAAATAATTACCCAAACCAAATACCTGGGTCCTCCAGCTCAGAAAGATGGAGGAGCAGCAATGTTGGGCCCCTGCCTTGACTGCCTTGGCATGCCTTTTCCAGCACCCTTGTGCCTGGAGCTCAAGGCTCTTTAAATCTCTCAACCCCAACCCTCCCCCCTACGGGCAGTTTGGTGCTCATCACCATAGGTCGCACATATTACAAAGGGTGCAGTTGGCAATTGTGGCACCTGGTATGCCCTGGATCATTACTTGCAGTAGTTTAGCTCGTGGTTCTATTACCCTGTCTTAGTGCAAATGAGAAATGACCAAGAGGTAGAATAAAGAGATGAAATCACTCCCTAACTCTGGCCCTATTTTTTTAGCCAATTCCAATACCTGGGTTCTCCAGCTATGGAAATGTGGAGGAGCAGCAATGTTGGGGCCCTGCTGCGATGGCCTTGGCAGGCCATTTGTAGTGCCAGTGTGCCTGGAGCCTGAGGTTCTTTAAATATCTCAACCCTAACCCTAGGCGAAACCCTAACACTAGCCCTAGTTAATTACCGAATTCCAATACCTGGGTTCTCCAGCTATGAAAAGTTGCAGGAGAAGCAATGTTGAGGCCCTGCCACAATGGCCTCAGCAGGCCTTTTCCGTGCCAGTGTGCCTGGAGCTCGAGGCTCTTTAGATCTCTCAACCCTAATGCTGCAGAGCAGAAAGGCCTTGCAAAGTGAGGGCGTTGTTGCCCTTGTAAAATCCTTGCTCACTTCTGCTAGTTTGGCTAACCAGAGAGCATTCTGGGAATGACTCAGCTAAACTAGAGTTGAAAAACAAGTTACATAACTGGAAAACCATTCTTAGACCAATACGTGCTGACACTGTGAGGCTAGTGATTGGTTACACCTGAAGCATGTTCCTATCATGGTTCATGGTGGTTGGTTAAAGAGATTTGTTTTGCCTCACAAGTATGTAAACTCATAACAATGTAACAGTTTAAGAACCCTGGATTTTTGCAATAACATGTCTTCGCTTATCACCATCTTGTGGAGTCCATGCCATTAACCACTGCAAATGGTGCCCGCTGTGTGTGGCGAGAATTTGACTACCTGACCCATCTGGCGGTGAAAACCACGGAACTGAAGTTCTACTGGAAAAGGAAGTAGCAATCAGCCGGCCTGTTGATCACCTCGGGGAAAGAGGTGAGCCATGGGAATGAGCAATAATATTTCTATGGAGGGACGGTCTGTTTTGGGCTTAGTAAGACAGCTGCTACAAAAGTATGAGGGGACTACGTTCTCTCTCGTCGGAGCGACTTTTGACTGCAGCTAGTGGAAAACAATTAACCTCCGAAAGAATTTTTACTGCTTATCTCAGAGACAGTGTGGGAGTGCAGCTGTGGATCGAGCTAGAGGGGAGACCAGGCAGCAGCCGAACTGCTCCCTTTGTGAACGGTCCTAGAAGCTACGTGAAAATCCCCCACAGATACTGTCTGCAAACTCCCCGTAAATTGTAACTTAGACCCTACGGAGACGGTCCGGGGAGAATCGGAAATGATTGAGACGAAAGACACGTCCGCACACAGCAGACCCCTCCAGGTTAGGGCTGCCTTTAGCTGGGATTCTGGTGGGGGTCCCTGGGATCTGTCTAGTCCTGGACGTAAAAGATCCTATTAAGGAGCTTGATTTAGCTCCATCAGATCACCGCGTCAACAGACGACCCTCAGACTTCATTGTCGACGGGGGACCTGCTCGGCAAACCAAGATCCGGCTGAGGGCAAATTACTAGCTCAGCCTGTGAGATCAGGTCAGACTATGAGCATCAGGGAAGCGGGAGATGTCCCGAAGGCATCGCTGCAGTTTTAAAAGTGTTGCAACATATTCTCCACATTGGAGTACCTTTTATTAATTGTTATGGACCTCTGTAACAGTTTTGTAAACGAGAGAGGCCTTGCTGTTAACATCCCTCTTTCCGGGAGCTGCTCGGTGGGTTGGGGTTTTTTGCAGGTGCTGGATCACAGCAGCGCCAC
>VZRN01002346.1:20005-34230 GCA_013397935.1 Dasyornis broadbenti
TTTTTTCCCCCCCCCCCCCCCCTCCCCGCCCCCCAGCCATTCTTCCGGCCCCCGCTCCCTCCGCGGGGCTGGGGAGATGTGGCTGGAGGGGCTGAGGGACGCGTTTATTTTGGGAGCTTGGAATGTGCCCCGACTCCCTGACCCCATCCCGGCCCGGCGGAGGGGACCGAGGCTTGGGGACATCGAGGACGCGGCCACGCCGGCGCAGCTTCCCCCGCGCCGGGATCGCGCTGCTGCGTGCGGGGGCTGCCGTTTGGGGGTGTTGTCCCAGCTGTCCCCCATCCCCGGCCGGGGCGATTGTCACCTGCCCAGACAGACCCTTCCCCGCACCTCCATCCCTGCGGTGACAGCGCTGGGCGAGGCTGAGACCCCTCAAAACTCGTGTCAGGGGCACAGGGCTGACCCCGGGGCTGCCCCACGCCACTGCCCCCTCGCTGTGCCCCTCCCAGGACGCCCCCCCGGGAGCGAGGGCCGGAGGGCTCGGGACGCGTCCGAGGGGACCCGCATCAGCCAGGACCTGGTGGGCGGCAGCCTGGCCATCGACACCCTGCCGGCCAACGAGACCCGCATCGTGGTGAGTCGGGGACGCGCCCGGGCCCGCGCCCGGCTCCGGAGCTATTCCCGGGCTGGCTCCGCTCCACGCGTGGGGCTGGATCCCACATCCCACGGGAAAATTACAGGGATCGCTCAGGGCCATCCCCGCGCTGGGAATCCCGGGATGCTTCGCTCTGCGGGTGCCACGTGGGGACAGTGCCGCTGTCGCCGGGTGCCGGTGCCGAGGGCGCTGTGTGGGAACGGGGGCTCCTCTGTTCTCGTGTCACCGCTAACGAGCTCCGGCAGCGGCGGTGTCACCTCCTGGGACACCTCCCTGCGCTCCGTGCCTAATTAGCCTCCCTCAATTAGCTGCCGGTTATTTGTGGCGGGGCCGCGGGTCCCTTGGCGGCCGGGGGGAGTTCCCTGAGCGTGCGGGGTTTTGGTGGAGGGCGACTCGTCCCGGTGTTTTTAGTGGCCCTTGTGGCGACAAACAGCCGGGTCTGCTTCCACTCTGCCCCAGCTCCAGCCCATCCATCCGGGGTGGAGAGGACCCACGAACCAGGAAAAAGATCCCGACGTGGAAGTGTTTAAAAATACCTCAAACCAGCCCCAAAACCACCGGTGGCCATTTGGAGCTGCTGGGGAACCGCAGGGAGGGTGTGATGGCGCTTGTGGCTCCCTGAAGGGAAAGGCAGCAATTAAATGGGATTTTGGGATCTGCCCTGGGACTGGGGCCACGGGCAAGGTCACAGGTGCATCCCACCCTGTCCCACCTCGGGAGGTGCCAGCGCAGGGTCTGGAAGGGTTTTCCCCCTGAAATATTCCAGATTTGGGGCGCGGAGAGGCAGCTCAGCCCCCAAGGGCTGAAGCGCTGCTCCCTCCCCGAGCTCTGCCCCATTTCTTCCCGCGTCCCGGAGCTCCCCTCTCCCGATCCCTGCAACAACCAAAGCAAGGTGAGGGATTGGAACACCCCGGCGAGTCAGGAGCGCGGCAGCCGCATCCATCCTCCCGCTCCAGCCCTGCCTGCTCCCCCCGGGTGGTTTGGAGCAGCTCGGGAAAGCACCGGGGGGACAAGAGGACGCGGGAGGTTTTGTCGTTTGACACCCAGAGGTGGCCTGGCCCCGCATCCCGGGGGTTTCCGTGCGCTGGGATCCAGCACAGCCTTCCCATGCCTCAGTTTCCCCATCCACATGAAAGGGAGCGCTCTGGGATGTACCAGGGCTGTAATTCCCTCAGGGAACAGCTGGGAAAGGCTGGGGAGGGCAACGACTCTCCCTAAACTTTGCCGGAGAGGGAAAATCCACAAGTTATGGGATTTTTCTGACAGCGTTTTATTCCATCCCGGGCTGGCGGCTCCTTCCAGGCACAAGAATTTGTGTGCAGGGAGTGGGGCTGGGACAGGGGAAGATGCAGGGGGTCGGAGGGGGTTTTAGGAGGGTCAGAGGAGGTTTTTGGGGTCAGAGGGAGTTTGGGAGGGTCAGAAGGGTTATTGGGGGTCAGAGGGGGTCTTGAGCGTCAGAGTGGATTCTGGGGATCAGAGGGGGCTGGGAGTCAGAGGGGATTTTGGGGATCAGAGGAGGTTTTGGGAGGGTCAGAGGGGATTCTGGGGGTCAGAGGGGATTTTGGGGAGGTCNCTTAGCGAGGAGTCTGGGGGTCAGAGAGAGTTCTGGGGGCCGGGCAGCAGACACGCAGTAGATGGGGACAAGCGGCGAGCGTGGCCGCGCTCCAGGCGTTGGCATGGAGCGCCGGAGCCGCGCTTTCCCAAGGAAAATTCAGACGCTTCCCGTCCCCCCCACCTCGGTGTGAAGCGGCCTCCCCTGACAGGCGATGGCTCCCAGCTGTGTGTCCGTCCATCCGTCCGGCCAGCCGGCCGGCCATTCCCAGCGCTGGGGGTGGCACGGCCAGGGCGCGGCTCTGCCGCTGTGCCCAGCAGGGCTGGGTGTCCCCAGCAGCTCCCTGGTCACCCTGGGGTGGCTCCTGGCACCGCTGGCCCCTGGGCCAGGCTCCGGCTCACCAGGGAGAGGGGGCTCGGGGGGTCTGGGGGTGCTGCTGGTGGCTCGGGGGGGACACTTGGGGTCCCTCTCTGGGTGAGATTAAACTGGGAGCTGCTCCCTCCTGCAAAGCCAGGCCCCGTTCCCTGCTCCGGGGGTGTCATCCTGGAGAGGATCCCAATCCTGATCCCAGTCCCTGCTCCCTCACACAGAGCCAGGCCTCATCCCCTGCTCCGGGACTGTCACTCTGGAGAGGATCCCAAACCCTGCTCAGGCCCCGTTCCCTGCTCCGGGGGTGTCACTCTGGAGAGGATCCCGATCTCGATCCCTGCTTCCTTTAATAGATCCAGGCCCCATTCCCCACTCTGGGGATGTCACCCTGGAGAGTTTCCTGACCCTGATCCCTGCTCCCTCCTGCAAAGCCAAGCACCATTCCCTGCTCTGGAGCTGTCACCCTGGAGAGGATCCCGATCCCCGCTCAGGCCCTATTCCTTGCTCCAGGGGTGTCACTCTGGAGGGGATCTCGATCCCAGACCCCGTTCCCTACTCCAGAGGTGTCATCCTGAGAGGATCCCAATCCCGATCCCCATCCCTGCTCCCCCACACAGATCCAGACCCATTCCTTGCTCCGGGGCTGTCACTCTGCAGCGGATCCTGATCCCTGCTCAGGCCCTTTTCCGTGCTCCAGGGGTGTCACCCTGGACAGGATCCCAATCCCAGGCCCCGTTCCCTGCTCCGGGGCTGTCACTCTGCAGCGGATCCTGATCCCTGCTCAGGCCCTTTTCCGTGCTCCAGGGGTGTCACCCTGGACAGGATCCCGATCCCTGCTCCCCCGTCCTCACCCCGCCTGCCCCGAGCTGCTCAGTCCTAGGTTAATCATTTCCTCCGGGCCGGTTCTCTCCGCTCGGAGCGCTCACTCCAGCTGCGCCTCCCAGGCTCTGGAGCGGGGCTGTTTCTTCCCGGGAATGCTGCCTGTGCCGTGCCGAGCTCTCTCGTGACTCACGGCTCTGCTCCCTGCCCTCAGTATCCCGCGGGATTCCCTGCACCTTCTCCAGCTGCTCGGCATCCCCCGCTGGCTCTGCCGGGTTTTTCCACGCTGGGTTTATCCCTGCTTTGTGCTGGGAACACATCCCAGCTGCTTGGCGCTGTCCCAGCCCCACGGAGCGTTCCGGGTCACCACATTCCATGATTCCTTGTTCCTGTGTCCCTCTATTCCCTGATTCCCTGTCCCCCGTGTCCCTCCATTCCACGATTCCCTATTCCCCGTGTCCCTCCATCCTGTGAGTCCCTCTCCCCCGTGTCCTTCCATTCCCTGTGTCCCTCCATTCCATGATTCCCTATTCCCCCGTGTCCCTCCATCCTGTGATTCCCTCTCCCCCATGTCCCTCCATTGTGTGTCCCCCGTGTCCTTCCATTCCATGATTCCCTATTCCCCCGTGTCCCTCCATCCTGTGATTCCCTCTCCCCCATGTCCCTCCACTGTGTGAATCCCCATTCCCTGTTGCCCGTGTCCTGTGTCCACAGGAGGACAACCACAGTTACTACGTGTCTCGGATCTACGGCCCGGGGGACGCTCGGCGCAGGGCGCTCTGGGTGGACATGGCCGCGGCCAACAGGAGCCACGTGAAGATCCACGGGATCCTGTCCAACACGCACCGGCAGGCCTCGGTGAGCCCCAGCTGGTTCAATGCTGATTTTAATGAAATTAAAGGACTCGGTGTCCCCGTGGCCCCGTTCCCGGCAGGGATGGCCCAGATGCAGCCACATCCCTGTGGCAGACTTGGGAGGTTCCAGGCTTTGGGAAGGGTTTGTGTCCCCACACCCACTCCAGGGACAAAGGACCTTGTAGGATCCCGCTCCCATCCCTCTCCCATCCCTGCCCCATCCCTCTCCCATCCCTCTCCCACACCTCCAAGCACAGCCCGTATTTCCCACATTCCCAGCCGCTGTTTTCCCAAGGGCTGAGCGTGGTTCTCTCCTTGTTTCCCCCTCCCGCAGAGAATCGTCCTCTCCTTTGATTTCCCCTTCTACGGCCACCTCCTGCGGCAGGTCACCATAGCAACGG
This sequence comes from Dasyornis broadbenti, assembly GCA_013397935.1. Taxonomy (NCBI): domain Eukaryota; kingdom Metazoa; phylum Chordata; class Aves; order Passeriformes; family Dasyornithidae; genus Dasyornis; species Dasyornis broadbenti. The sequence goes on from VZRN01002346.1 coordinate 24,596, forward strand.
GAGGTGAGCTGGGATGGGATGGGATGGGATGGGATGGGATGGCATGGCATGGCATGGCATGGCATGGCATGGCATGGGATGGCATGGGATGGGATGGCATGGGATGGGATCCATGGGATGGGATGGGATCCATGGGAATGGGATGGGACAAGATCCATGGGATGGGATCCATGGGATGGGATGCATGGGATGGGATGGGATGGGGGGATCACAGACCCTTGGAGGAAATCCAGGAATGGGTACAAAACGGCGTGGGTGAGGCAGGGCAGGGGTTTAGTTTTCATTAAAATCAACATTCAAATACAACCTGAACGCAGAGCAACAAACACAACTGACCTAAACAGAAGGGAAAGTTTCCTACACCAAACATTCCAACATGAAAGGACAAATCGCACACAATCCACTCCTGGAACTTCCACTGCCATTACAGCACCAACACTTCACTTTAAAAACATTTTCCTTTAAAACCATTTTCCTTTAAAAACATTCTCCTTTAATTCTTGTTTTGCCCATTATTTTCTCCCGAAGGGAGGTCGGGAGAGTGCTGGGTGGGCAGGGCGAGCGTGGGGTGATTCACCCTCTGCCCGCTCAGGTTTCATCTTCGTGGGGGACGTCATCCACCGCATGCTCACGGCCACGCAATACATCGCGCCCCTGATGGCCAACTTCAACCCCAGCTACTCCCGCAACTCCACCGTGCAGTACCTGGACAATGGTCAGTCCCGCTCCGGCCACCCCCTGCCGCTCCTTCCCCACCCAGCCGGGCACGGCTCGGCTCCCCGGGGCTCCCGGAGGGGCTGTGGGATGTGGGGAGGGGGCTCAGGGCAGCAGGGGTTGTGCAGCCCCCAGTCAGGGTGATGCCTACACGGGTTTACCCAGAACAGAGGCCAGGCAGAGTTAAGAGAATAAAAGCAGTTAAATTTATTGCAGGGCCTTCAGGGGCATTCAGGGCGATCACAGCCCACCCGGGGGCTACACCAAATTGGACGCAGGGTCACGAGTTTTTCATATTTTATCAGTTTTCTATAAGGTCACGGGTTTATCACACTTTGTAAGTTGTGGCCATTTGCATTTCGAGGTTTAATCCTCCAATCACAGCCTCAGCTAATGAAGTCGATCACTCCCAGTTTGCTCCCCCCCAATTCGCTGCTGTTTACAAATCCCGGGGCCTGAGACTCTGAGGTGTCCTTGAGGTTCGGGCTCGGAGAGGAATTGTTTTGTCTGCAAACGAGAGAGCAGCAGCTCAGCGCCGCATGTGGAGCGCAGAGTTGCACACTGGAGAATCACGGGATGGCAGAAAAATACAGAAACTCAAATCCTAAGGCATCGAGGGAGTCAGGCGTGGTTTGCTCTTGCTCCCAGTGAAGTTCTGGAGGTTGGGGGATGAGATGGAGGTTGGGGGATGAGCTGGAGTTTGAGGAATGGAGGTTCAGGGCAGGACAGGAAGGGTCAGGCTGGTGAGATGAGGAGGAAGGGAAGGGCTGAGCAGCTCTGGTGACCCACAGGGACAGTGTTCGTGGTGCAGTGGGACAAGGTTTATCTCCAGGGCAAGGAGGACTTGGGCAGCTTCACCTTCCAGGCCGCCCTGCACAGCAGCGGGAGGATCGTGTTCGGCTACAAGGAGGTGAGGGAGGCCTCAGATGGGGCAGGAGGGTCCCCTCGGGGGTCCCTGTGGGCCTGGGAGCGGGGCTGGACGTTCCTGGAGGTTTCAGGAGCCGGGGCAGGGCTGGGATCCGTCACATCCTCTCTCTCCCGGCGCAGATCCCGGTGCCGGTGCTGCAGATCAGCGCCACCCAGCACCCGGTGAAGGCCGGGCTCTCCGACGCCTTCATGATCCTCAATCCCGCTCCCGACGTGCCCGGTGAGTCCCTGCCGGAGCTGCCGGGGCTGATCCTGCTGGGAGAGGGGTGGGAGAGGCGAGGGATCCTCGGCTTTGGGCACCTCAGGGAGTGAGGATGCTCTGCTGGGATTCCCAGGGAGTGCGGGGCGGTGTGCGGGGTTTGTCTGTCTCTCGTATTCCCTTCTTGGGATTCTTTTTGCAATCCCTTTTTGCGATCCCTTTTCGGGATTCCTTTTTGTGATCCCTTTTTGTGATCCCTTTTTGCGATCCCTTTTCGCTATCCCTTTTCGGGATTCCTTTTTGGGATTCCTTTTTGCAATCCCTTTTTGGGATCTGTCCCCTTGGGTGCATCTCCCCATGGCCAAGGCCGTCCCTCAGCCTCCTCCACAGGCTGGAGCTCGGTGCTGCCTGTCCAGTCCAGAATCTCCACGAGCAGCCAAGCTCTTCCCTGACTCCCAGCTGATGAGGAGGAGGAGGAGGGGGAAAAATCCAACTCTTCTTTGATTCCAGCTGGAGCTGCAGATGCACGAGAGGCTCAGGGGTGCCCTGTTCCCATCGGGATGGGCGGTTTGGGGGATTTGCAGCCACCCCAGTGGCCATCAGGAACCTGCCCCGGTGCCAGCGGGGCATTCCCACATCCGTGTCCACGCTCTCATTCCTCGTGTGCCCTCAGCGAACTCCCCAGAAAGGCCCTTCCAGTCACGAGGAGCCCAGCCCCGCTCCTCCCTCCCGGCTTTTCCCTGTTATTCCTGGAGCGTTCATCTGGCCCTGCTTTATTCCCGCTTCCCAGCGGTTTGGGGAAGAGCCCCGGCCGGGCTGGGCGGTTCCTCCTCGCCTCCTGCTCCTCGGGCTGCTCCCTCCATCCCCGCGGGATTCCCGAGCCCTGCCCGCGCCCCCGGCCTGCGAGGGGAGCGGGAATGGGCAGGGAAGAGCCTGGTGGGGCGGAGAAGCAGGAGCTGGAGGGATGGAGAGGAGGAGAGGGTGCTCGTCCTGCTCATCCTCTCCGTCCCGAGAAGGAGAGGGAGGATTTTCCGGGAAATTCCGCGATGCCGGAGCAGCACCCGGGCTGTGTCACCATCCCGAGCCCGGGACAGGCCCCGCTGGCCCCCGGCATGAAGGGGAGGGAGAAGGAAGCGGGCACGGCCCGAGGGAGGTGCGGCAGGAGGGGTTTTTTAGGGGGAAGCGGCTGCGGGGAAGCTCCGGCCCCGTGAGTCAGAGCCGAGCGAGGTTTGTTTGGGGTTTGTTTGGAGCGGGGCAGGGCCGGGCCGCGTCCATCCCTGGAGCCGCTGCTCGGGGAGAGCGGCTCAGAGAGCCCCGAGCTCCTCCTGACACAGCAGGAGAGGGGAATCTGTGCCCTGGCATCCCCAGTTCCTCGCGGCCCTTCTCCTGCAGTGAACACCCCCACACCCGAGCCCACCTTCACCATCCACCTCTCCCCCAGCCCCGGCTGGGCCCAGCCCCTGCCAGGCGGGGTTTGGGCCCGGCCTAAGCCCAGGATCTGTTGCAGAGTCGCGGCGCCGGACCATCTACGAGTATCACCGCGTGGAGCTGGACACCAGCAGGATCACCAGCCTGGCCGCCGTGGAGTTCACGCCGCTGCCCAGTGAGTCCCACAGCCCCTCAGCCACCCGGGGTTGCACCCAGGAACCACAACAGCCTCTGGTTTGGAGCTGAAGGGAGCAGCCAAGGCAGGCCCAGGGGATGCTGGTGATGCCTACAGGGGCTTACCTAGAATAGAGGCCAGGCAGGGTTAAGAGAATAAAAGCAGTTAAATTTGTTGCAGGGCCTTCAGGTGCATTCAGGGCGATCACAGCCCACCCGGGGGCTACACCAAATTGGACGCAGGGTCACGAGTTTTTCATATTTTATCAGTTTTCTATAAGGTCACGGGTTTTTCACACTTTGTAAGTTGTGGCCATTTGCATTTCGAGGTTTAATCCTCCAATCACAGCCTCAGCTAATGAAGTTGATCACTCCCAGTTTGCTCCCCCCCAATTCGCTGCTGTTTACAAATCCCGGGGCCTGAGACTCTGAGGTGTCCTTGAGGTTTGGGCTCGGAGAGGAATTGTTTTGTCTGAAAACGAGAGAGCAGCAGCTCAGCGCCGCGTGTGGAGTGCAGAGTTGCACACTGGAGAATCACGGGATGGCAGAAAAATACAGAAACTCAAATCCGAAGGGAGGGATTCCACTGGGAGGGCGATGCCGCCCATCTCCTGGCGTTTGGGATCCGTGGAGCCATGGAGGGAGGGGATGAGGCCAGCTCATCCCTGCCCTGGTGTTCCCAGGGCCCTGCTGGAATCAACCTCAGCCAGCAGAAATCCCGCTCCATTCAGAGCTGAGAAAGGAGGGATCTGCAGGAGATCCCCCTTCCCTCTGCTCAGGGTCACCAGAAAAGGACGAGGAGGTGATTCCAGCCCTGGGGGGACACAGCCACTACCCCGAGCTGTGCCCAGCCCAGCCCAGCCCAGGGCTCTCCTTGCTCATTCCTCCCTCCCTGCACTGGCAGCTCTTCCCTGTCAATCCCCTCTTCAATTTTCCCCAAAATTCCCCTTTTTTCCCCACCCCACGAGCTGCCGCAGCCGATTTCGCTGGACACCGGTTCACTCCGGGTCTGTCCACGCGACATCCTCAGCGCCTCCGCCCTCAGCTGAAATTCCTGGCAGGGTCCATTTTTAGCGGCTGGATCCGAGGACACGCGAGCGAGCGTGAGGCAGAGCCGCCCGTAAATCCGGGATGAGAGGAAAATCTGCCATGGAGACACCGAGGGGCTGCACCAATCGCTCTCCCCGGGGTATTTGGTGACAATTTTAGCAGCAGCAGGCAGGTTGGTGCAAGCAGAACATAAATAACCCTTCTGCAGGAACTCTGGGGTTTTTTTCTCCTGGTGGCTTTGTTGGTTTTTTTTTTTTTCCCCCTGTTTTTCCCCCGGCAGCTCGGGGAATCTGCAGAGGAGCTGCAGAGAACCAGACTCTGCTTTTTCTTCTGGGGGTTCGGTTTTTGGCCTTTTTTTGGGTCAGAAGGGATGGATTTAGGCTCTGCCTCCTGCTCCAGGGGTCTGAGCTTGCTCCATGCCTTGGGAAAAATTAGGAGTGGAGGGAAGGTAGCCCAGGCCTGGGAGAGCTTGCCCAGGTGCCAGGGGCAGAGCAGGGAGCCCAGGGATGGAGAGCCTGGATCAGGCAGGATCCAGTGTTTGGATCAGGAGCTGTCCCAGGTGTCCCAGGCGGGATGGGGATGCTGCTGCCCTGGAGCAGGACGTTCCTGGGAATGTCCCAACACTGGCCCCGCTCTCAGCTCTGCCATTCAGGGCTTGGCTAAAACTCCTCCTTTCCTTGAATTTTTGAGCATCCAAGCCCCTCCTGGCCACCTTTTGTAGCCAGGGAGGCACCGAATGTTGGTGGTCTGTGGGCAGCAGTTCCTGCAGGACCCCTCGGAGCGGACACAGCTCCACAGGCTTCGGCTCCTTCCTCCCCAGGAACCTCCTCTGCACAACAAAAAATGGCAAAAATCCTCAAAATCCTGTTTGAATTCCCAGCTGAGCGAATGGGAACAGATTCCCACTTGAGCTGGAGCCCATCCTGCTGGGAAGGAGCTGCTTCCTTCATTTCCCATGGGTTGGACACTCGGGGTTGGTGCTGCCCAAGCCTCCAGCTGCCCACAGCTGGGCCCCTGCAGATGTTGGCATCTGGCTGGAGCCTCTCCCCTCTCTGTTTCCCAGCCTGCCTGCAGCACCAGAGCTGCGAGATGTGCGTGACCTCGGAGCTGACCTTCAACTGCAGCTGGTGCCACGTCCTGCAGAGGTACCCGCACGAGTCCTGGCTGTGTGTGCAGTTCTGTCCCTGTCCGTGTGTCCGGCTCTGTCCTGGCTGTGTGTCCAGTTCTATCCCTGTCTGTGAGTCCATCCCTGTCCCTGTGTCCATCCCTGTCCCTGTGTCCATCCCTGTGTCCATCCCTGTCCCTGTGTCCATCCCTGTCCCTGTGTCCAGCTCCATCCCTGTGTCCAGCTCCGTCCCTGTCCCTGTGTCCGGCTCCATCCCTGTCCGTGTGTCCATCCCCTCCCTGGCTGATGCCCTGAGAGCCTGGTGTCTCTATCAGTTCCTGTGGGTTTTAAAAATTATTTTCCCTTTTTTAGTGATTTTTTTGCGGTGGTGAGGTTCTGCTCTCAGTCTCAGAGCCACGCTTAAACCGTGACCTGATCTCCGGTTTCAAGCGGCTGAAAGGACGCGTTTCCTGGCGTTTTTGGGATTTTCGGTCCTGGAACAAGCTGGGACCTGAGGCAGGACTCACATTTTTGTCAGCGAGCTCAAAAACCAGGGAAACTCGTCCAGACTGGGGCTGGGAGCAGGTGGAGGTGGAGGTGCAGGGCAGGGAGGCTGGGAGGGCTCCGGGGGGAAGGACAGGGAAGGGACAGAGACAGGGAGGTGAGAGAATCAGGGAGGGACAGAATCAGGGAAGGGACAGAATCAGGGAAGGGACAGAATCAGGGCCTCTCCTCCACATGGGACCCCTTTCCATCAGGGCTGAGACCCAGCAAAATGTGGGGGGCACTTTTTTCTGTTTTTTTGGAGGATGTGGCCCTGGCCCTGCTCTGCTCCGGCTCGGGAGGGCTTTGCAGAGGATTTTAATGAGGTTGTGCTGCAGGATTTATTGAGAGCTGGTGGCAGGGGAGGGGACCCAGAAACACAGATCCTGTGCCGTGGAAACCCCGCTCTCCCGGGAGGGCTCCTGCCAGCTAGGAGAGGACCCTGAGCCACCCCAAAGCCACCCCAAAGCAGCCCCGAGTCGCTGTGACCCAGCCCGAGCCAGGACGGTGCCGTTTGTCAGGGACAGGGGCTCGGTGGTGGCTTTGGAGCAGGGGATGGGACACTCGGAGTGGATTTGGGAGCAAAACTCGAGCCTGGGGTGCCGTGGATTCGCCCGGGCCTGGTCTGGGCTGAGCCCCGGGGTTCAAACCCTTCCTTGTTCTGCTGGTTCCAAATTCACGGCAAATCGGATTTGATTGGATCATGGAATCCTGGGATGGTTTGGGATGAAGGGACTTTACAGCCCTTCCAGTGCCACCCCGCACCTCCCACTCTCCCAGGATGTTCCAAGCCCCGTCCAGCCTGGCCTTGGACACTTCCAGGGATCCAGGGGCAGCCACAGCTTCTCTGGGAATTCCATCCCAGCCCCTTCCCACCCTCCCAGGGAGGAATTTCTCCCTAAAATCCCATCTGTCCAGGCCCTCTGGCAGTTTAATTGTTGGACATCCCCTTTTCCACCCTTCAAAATCCCAGTTTCTGTCGCTGGTGTTTGCTCTTGTCCCTGGTGCCGCCTTGGCTGCCAGCCCCGTGTCCCTGGGGACACTGCAGGTCCCAAATGGGAATTCCAGGAGGCAGGGATGTGCTGGGAATGGCGAGCTGGAGCAGCCCAGCCGCTGCCAGCGCTGGCTTTTCCACCAGGCTGGTCCTGCCAGGCCCACGGGACCTTCCCCAAAGCCTCTCCGGGGCTGGAGCCGCAATCCCAACTCCGAGATCCCAAGCAGAGCCCTCCCAGCTCTCCCAAACGGCAGAATCCGTGGTTTTGCCCCTCCTGAGCCCAGAATTTCAAAGGGAATAAGGGAATATCTAAAGGCGATGGAGGAGTATCCTGAGGGATATCTACAGGGAAAAAAGGAATTTCAAAGGGGATACCCAAAGGGAATAAAGGAAAATAAAGGGATATCGAAAGGGAATTTCAAAGGGGATACCCAAAGGGAATAAAGGAAAATAAAGGGATATCGAAAGGGAATTTCAAAGGGGATACCCAAAGGGAATAAAGGAAAATAAAGGGATATCGAAAGGAAATTTCAAAGGGAATAAGGGAAGATCTAAAGGCAATAAAGGAATATCCCAAGGGATATCTACAGGGATATCTAAAGGGAATAAAGGGATTTCAAAGGGAATATCCAAGGGGAATGAAGGAAAATAAAGGGATCGCTAAAGGGAATTTCAAAGGGAATAAGGAACTGGGCTTGGAGCAAAGATCCCCGCAGGAGCTGCAGCTCCTTCGTGGTTTCTCCTTTTCCTCGTTGGTGTTTTGGGTGAATCTCAGTGTCTGGTTCGGGTTCTGCTCGGCCCCGAGCCTTTCCAGAGGCCAGGGCGCTGCTCCATCCGCTGTTCCTGCCGGGAATTCTCGGCCTGGTGTTTGCCTGATGTCATCTGCGGCTCCTGCAGTGTTTTTCCTGTGCAGATGTTGCTGGAAGGAGCCCAGCGAGCCTCGTGGAGGCCTTGCCCTGGCACCGAGTCCGGGGAATGGAAACTCCAACTCAGCCCGTGCCTTTCTCCTGTTTTCCCCCCCTCTCCTTTTCCCTCGGAAAAGCGCCGCCGACCCTTTTCCCTCTCCGTGAAGGGGGAACATTCGGGCTCTTCCAGCACGGCCGCGCGGAAAACCCCACACCCCTGGATCCAATCCCGGGGAATCACCTCGTTATTCCAAATACCCGCACCCAGCACCCACCGGGGCGGGATTTGGGATTTTTTTCGGGAGCTGAGGGATCGCCCTCGGCGCTGCCACCCTCGCTGATCCTGCCTCTCCCCACAGGTGCTCCAGCGGCTTCGACCGCTACCGGGAGGAGTGGCTGTCCTACGGCTGCGGCCAGGTGAGCCCGGAGAGGAGGGGAGGGAACGGAGCGGAGCCGCAGCAAAATCCATCCCCAGCTCAGAAAATGAGTGAAAGTCTCCTCGTGGTGTTCTGGACCAGACCGAGCATCCCTTGGGACATCCCTTTGCTCCCTTTAGATATTCCTTTATTCCCTTTGGATTTCCCTTTAGATATCCCTTTATTTCTTTTGGATTTCCCTTTGGATATCCCTTTATTTCTTTTGGATTTCCCTTTAGATGCCCTTTTGGATATCATTTTGTTCCCTTTAGATATCCCTGTAGATATCCCTTGGGATATTCCTTTATTGCCTTTAGATATTCCCTTATTCCCTTTGAAATTCCCTTTTGATATCCCTATATTTCCCTTTATTCCCTTTGATATCCCTTTTTTCCCTTGGGATATCCCTTTAGATATCCCTTAGGATATTATTCCTTTATTCCCTTTGGATATTGCTTTGGATATCCCTTTATTCCCTTTAGAGATCCCTTGGGATATTCCTTTATCCCTTTAGATATCCCTTTATTCCCTTGGGATATTCCTTTATTCCCTTTAGAGATTCCTTTATTTTCCCTTTATTCCCTCTGGATATCCCTTTCATTATCCCTCTAGATATCCCTTTAGGTAACTCTCTATTCCCTTGGGAAATCCCTTTATTCCCTTGGGATTTCCCTTTATTCCCGTTAGACACACCTGTGGATAGTTGCTTATTCCACTTAAACATTCCTTTATTCCCTTTACTCCTTTATCCCTTTATCCCTCTCTTGCCCCGTCCCATCCCATCTCATCCCAGCAGGATTCCTGGGCTGGGATATTTCGGGGCTGCTCCTCCCGGAGCGTGGCTCTCGCTCACCGCGTGTCCTGGGGAGCCGCGGGTCCTGGATCAGCTCCGTCCTTTGTCTCGCAAGGAGCAGCTCGAACCAAACATCTGCTTCTGCTTTGCCCTTTGCTCTTTTTTTCCTTTCTTCTTTTTCCTTTTTTTTTTTTTTTTGTTTTGTTTTGCTTTGTTTTGTTTTTTCTGGCTTTCTTTTTTGTTGTTGTTGTTGTTGTTGTTGTTGGGTTTGGTTTTCATGGGGTTTTTTGTTTGTTTGGGGTTTTTTGTTTGAGGTTTTTGGGGTCAGTTTTTGTTGGTTTTTTGTTTTTTTTTTTTTTTCCTGTTTGGTTTGGGGTTTTTGGTGGG
>VZRN01002351.1:0-30193 GCA_013397935.1 Dasyornis broadbenti
GAAGGAAGGAAGGAAGGAAAAAATAAGTTGCAAAGATTCATAAAATTAATATCCTTTTAAAGTTCACAAAAGTCCAGTGTGCCATCTTCTAAAGGCTCTGATGCTTAGCATGAAATATCCTGCATTTTGAATTCCTTGCTAAGTAATAAAACCTTGAAAACTGAGATTGACGATCAAGTGCAGCCAGTGAAATGGCCATATTTCCTGTAGTTCTGATGCCCATTTCAGAGTTCTCTTTCCCATACTTTTGATATGTCAAACAGCCATATACAGTTGCTAGATGGCAAAGGGCAAGCAAAGTTGAAATAACACTGGTGAAATGAGTAAGGCCCTTGCTAGCTGATGCAGGGATTTTGGTTTACAACTATGAGATCAGTCTGTCTGTGAAGCAACTTTGGGAGTTTCTGGGAAATGCCATCTCCTGTTAAATGTTAAATGTATATGTGTTAAATTTGGCTCTCTTACTTGTCTCTGGTGTGAGACTTTTCATAATAGCACAATTCATTGCAAGACAACCATTTTTAACAACCTGGATGTGCCCAAGTCCAAGAGTGATTTTCTCAAAGTATTAATGATAACAGCTCTATAATAAATATCTTTACTCAGAGAGTAGGTAAAGGCAATGCTCTGAAGACCTTCCTGCCTCTCTACTTTGTTCTAGAGCCCAGAAAATCAATGCAGCTATTATGATTTATATGCAGTCTCTGAAATTAAGTATTATAAGTGTGGATGTGAATGACCTTGATCCTTGCAATTTATTATATACAGATTTATTAGACAGAAATGCAAAAAGGATTTTATATGTTCATTTCCAAGAATATGATAACTTTTAACTTCAAAAAGGAAAAAGGGAGGGAAACTTTCAGTGTCAAGGTTCTTTCTTTGTTTAAAAGACTAAACATGGCTCAGAGGTTTTTTGAAGTTTTTTTGTTTTGTGTATATGGGGCGACCAAGAACACAACCCATTTGAGGTGGTTATAAGGATGCCTCACATTAGACAGTGAAATGCCCACCCCCCCTCCCCCCCCACACTTTCAAATTTTAACATTAAAGATTAACTGACATGAAATGCATTTTAAATATGCAGTGTTTATGCTGTCCCTGGTAATCTCAACACGTCACCATAATGACTACAAGTCCAAGCAGTACTAAAATGTTATTTTTAGCAAACAGCTGACAGTGACTCACAAACTCAAAGGGAATTCTAGCAGTGGAGCACAAAGGAGGACATTGCTAATATTCATGTTTTCCCACAGATAAACTCAACATCTTGCACAGTGATAGACTGCACATAAGGATGCCTCATACCCGGGTGCTGAGGTGGTTTTCCTGCAAAACAAAGACCAGCTAAAACACTATGCAGATCCTTAAAAATCAAAGGCCTTTGGCTTTACAAGTCCAATTTACAGTCTGATTTTAAGTTCTCATTTTCAATGCCAGACAGGTTCAAAAAGAATGTCTGTTTTCATTTCAGCTGGGCTAATCCGTACATAACATCCTTTCCCAGTATTTACTAGACTGCAGCTATCAAATGAAGATATGATGTCTGTGTTTGGGTTAGTTGTTTTAAATTCTAATGACCATGATGTAATCACTATAATCAAGCAAAGCTTGTCTGTCTTTGGGTTTGGGTCTCTTTGCCATAGGCCCAGTGTTTCTAGCAGTGTCATTTAAACTAACCATAACACTGCCTAATATTCAATTAGCAGTGAAATTGCTATACAAAGTTGTGTGGCCCTAATTTAAAGGCTGCTTTTCCGGGGCTCTTTGTTCTTTTTTAACAGTTTACTAATATTTAGATAAGCAAACTCAATTTGCAGTTAAACTTTGCGGCTAATGCTTTGTTAAACTGAACTTTCCCTAGGTTTTTTTTGGGTAGTCATCATGAGTGGTTTTTTTCCAAATGTACTCATTAGGTGTCTTCACATCCAGTAGAGATAAGACTTTTGGGCAGGGTTACTAAGGACGAGCTTTATTGAAATCAGTTCTGAAAATTTGTAAAAAAAAGTAAATTAATTGTTATTCTTTTAATGCCCTAGTTCATCTGTGTATTTACCATTTCTTAGGGAAAAGTTTAGGTTGTATATGTCTTGCTTTTTTCAGAAGAAAAGGTGAGAACTCTGGATAAGTTGCAATGCTGAAGCAGTGAAGGGAAGAGAAGGAAACAGGATTCAGAGTGTTGCTTTGTTTAGCTTCATTTGCCTTCATCTCCCCTCAGTCTGAAAGTTTAGTTCCTTGCCCTTGAAAGTAAAATATCTGCATTTTTCACATGATTTCTCCATATGTGACAATTTAGTCTAAGAAAATATTAAGCATTAAATGCATTGAGTTTGACACAACTGCACTTGCAAGAAGATCTTAAAAATTACTGAAGATGAAAAGAATGAGAGAGGAAACACATAGACACAATAAGCACAATTAGGTAGGATTAAAATACGAATTTATGCTAAGTATCAGGAACAAATTCCTGCCAATTACATATTTTCAAGGAATAATTAACCCAAGGAAACAGATAGTTGGGATTTCAAAACTTGCCACTTTAGGAAACCCTGTCAGATGTGTAAATGCAAATATTAAACATTCTTTATTTCACCTTCATGCATCATGAATTCCCTTTTAGAAGAGAGGAAACTTTTTGGACAGAAATCAGCCAAGCCGTTGTTCAGTCCGTGTAGGGTTAGTTGCTTATGATCAGCGCCAGTAAAGGGCTTACTGTGGGTTTGATTGTCATATTTTCTGAGTGCCCTACAACTGCTCACATGAAAGTGAGGGTCTTTCCTGATAGCAGAAGATTTCTCAGCCTCTGATATTCACTTGGGATTTACAGTTTTACTAAAGTCTACCTCATTTCTAACTACAAATTTTCCTCTAAGGAATTGAAAACCTTTGCATATTAAAATAAAGCCATCTGTGACTAAATTAAAAAGAAAAAAAGTTTCTTTTTATGCAATCTTCATAGAATCACAGAATCAACAAGATTGCAAGAGACCTTTAAGATCATCAAGTACAACTGTCAACCCAGCACTACCACTGTAAGTCCTAAATCACTAAACTATATCTCACAGAAATCTTAAATGAGATTAACTTTTTAGCATAGCAAACTGTAGCCACAATTAAATTCATGAACAGCTACACTGAAATTTTGTTTCCATGCAAGTGTATGCAGCCAAAGCAGTATCACTTATGTCAGAAATTTCTCATTTCTGATTCCATTATTTTGTGGACCACTGTTCAAAAAAGGATCATTGTTAGTGTGAGGTTGGAACAAGATATGTTGAAATGAAGCGTGAAGAGATCTTCTTGTTGCACCTGCTGTGGTGAAGCAGCCTGCTCTTAAGCTTTTATTTCTCTGATTTTGAGACTATTTAAACTCCAAGGCATATACTGCAGAACCTAATAAAATCTTTGCACAGACAGGCAGGCTGTGATCCAGCTCTGCAAACATAGTGATGGAAAAGGTCAGAAGAAACTAATCTAAACTGAAAGGAATAAAAAAAGCAGAAGGCATTTATCTGGAGTCAGGTTCTGCCCATTAACACGGTGTAGCCATGACTCACTGGGCACTTCTTAGCAGCTCCCAATGAACGGAGGGTTTGTAATCTCCCCGAGGGCTACAGTGAAATTCTTGTCATTGACTTCTCTATTTCCAGGCCCAGAGCAAAGTGTGAAGTTAGCCGCCAGCCAGCCAACAAAGAAAGCCTATCTTCCATATTTCCCCAAGCCCAATTCACACTGAAAACGCCAGTGTAGCAATCAGCAATTCACTTTTTTCTGGTACTCCCATCTGGAAAGCAGTGAACATGGATGTATTGCAGGCCAGCCAAATTTGAAGTGCCTGCACTAACTGAAAAATATCTTTCCCACCTGTCCAAACCCCTCTGAACTCATCAGACTACTCTCTGACTATCTTAATCCTAATATTCTAGATTTTTCAGATACCTGGGGAATGATCACAGATATTTATGATCTCCCCTGTGTAATTCAGGACCAGAGCTGCACACCAACAAACTGTCCTCAGTTTTATTGTCGTTTCCCGTATACTGGGTTATGTTAAATTCTGTTCTGCTGGCACATTCCCAAAAGCTTTTCCCCTATGGCATGTGCCAATGTTTTAATTTGTTTTTGGACCAGCTTGGAACTGATCATCAGAACCTCATTTTAGCACCTAAGAGCTGTCAACTCAGATGGTCTGTCGGCTTTCCGCTGCAATGCAAGAGAGGAAGTAGACGCATACAGATGAGCATTTATCCCACCTGTCTTCAAAACGGTTTCTTAAAATTGGATTATTTGTTCTCAGGAGGGGCATTTTCGTTTTTCCCAACTACCAAGGAACAAAATCAGAAGATAAGAAACCAGCTCTGATCAAGAGTTGAGGAGCAAACCGCGAAGCAGCTGAACATCTGTGTGCTCTGTCACGTAACAAGACACACAGAACCACCAGCTGAAAACTTCTGGCCCCAAAAGCTGCCAATTGGTTTTTCTTGCAGTTTTAGAGGAAGAGAAATAATGCACAATGGCTTAGTGTCTGAGACAAGAGTAATAGGCAAGAAGAGTAATGGAAGGAAGTAGGAATTAGTGTTGCTTACCATGAGGATAGTAGCAATTGCAAGAGTTACTATTTGACTGACTTTAGAGGTTCAGGAAGTACTGAGAGCATTAGCAGACTACTTCTGTGCTGTGTAAATCTTCCAATGTGGCTGAAATGTGGCCTCTGGCATTTTTCAGATAAGAATATCTTTAAGAAATAATTTCATGTTTTGCAAAACACATACATGTATACATCTATTTCGATGTATAAACATATGTCAATATCTGGAGAATATCCCTCTCTTATTTAAATTTGTTTTACTGATTACCTACTTATCTACCTGTTCCAAGAGACTATGATAGCTTGGTTGCATCCCGTCTCAGGACAGAGGTATGCTCCTTTAGGAACACAGCAGCACCTGGAGTATTCCCAAGCTCAAGTATTCAGTCCCTTAATGCCTCCCAGGAAATCAGGAGGAATCTTGCTCTAGGTGGGTATAGAACCACTGGCCCCAAAAGGATGATGAGGTGTTTTTCATTTCTTATCTTAACAAATGTTATTTAGAATCAAACTTATCCCACTGGTTTCCCTCTGCCAGCCCTTGTGAGACATGACCATTGTTACTGCAGCAGCTTCTAGAGATTCATGAATGTTTTTATTCTTCCAGCTCTGTGAGTCCAAGTGCTAACCTGAGTAGCCTTCCAAGAAGTTGAAATAACTTAATGGGAATGATGTAATGCTGTGTAAGTGTGTTCAGGTTCTTACATGCCAGTGTCCTGCAAAAGCGTTTCCTCTCAAAGAGTAAATTATAGATGATGGAGTCTGCTGCAAACCACCCACCCACACTCAGCCATTCTCTCCTCCCCTACAAGTATTTTTCAACTAAGTTGATCAGAAAATAGCCTGTATTTTCATTACTTCAGTCAACAACAGTGTCTGCATTATTACCATGCATTTGACAAGTAGAGGACGTTGCAAGCAGAACTGCTAGGCCAGATATTTGTTATTGGGGTTTTTTACCTATAAATTTGCATGTAAAATGTGCTTTACTTAACATGCTTTCCTCAAGCTTCATTCACCTACAGTCATCTGTGTTATATGGCACAGTATAACTGTAAACAAAATCAAGATGAAATGGAACATATCCATTCATGTAAGCCTCTTTTTTTTTTTTTTTTTTTAGAAGCAAGGAAATACTTACAATTTTTCTCAGTATTAGAGCCAACAGTTTAAAAACCCCAAAACATAGAGATGTTGAAACAAAAACTGTGGTGTTTATGAAGAGTTGCAACTATTGAATGGAGGTAAAAATAGAAAAGAGCAATGTTTAAAACCTTTTTTGGTTCTTATTTTAGAAGATGACTACACAAAGCAAACCTAAAGAGTGGAATAGGATTTCATGTTTTATTGGCATTTGGGGAAACTTTATACTCTGTCTCTGGAAAATCAGAAAGGGAAGTGGTTTCAAGGAATCCACATAATAATGTATGGGAAAGCCAGCTAGAATTTACAAGGGAGTGGATGGTGCTGGTAAATCAAAAGGTTGCTAGATCATACTGTTCACAATTAATAATAGTGGGGTGTTCCACCAGCAAGCAGTTTCTCCATTTTCTTTTCCTTTATTACCATTTTATTCCCACTAAGCCACTAAATTATTTTTCTTAACTATTGATGCAAAATAGATGTTATTAGTAAAAACATATCAGGTATATAATGAGAAGCAAATAAGCCTCTTACAGTTTCATAAAATGCCATGAAAATTCCAAACTGTAGGGTGTTTTGTTTTGTTTTTTTTTCTTGCTGAGAAATAAGCTTTTATGGCCAAATATTATGAGAACGAGGTATTCACAAGAGCCAGAATTTCAATGCTCAGTTTCAAGGCTCATTTTTAGCTATATAGTACAATCTCACAGTCTTCACTCTTGACTTGGTGCCAGTCCAGCTACAGTCCCAGAAGTAGATGTTTAGGGACAATTACTGAGAGGATCTTGCTAATACTGGGAAATAGCTTTTGTTGCATTTCACAACACCACATATCACAAATGTCACCCTGGTGTGCCACCACATGATTTTTGAGAAGCTAACAAAACACATTGCCTTATAAAGTGAAAAGAAATTCCATCTGCCTGTGTCATCCCAGTTCTCCAAAAGGTTTTGCCCTAAACCCAAAGTATTTTGATGTATTATTTATGTCTCACATTTATTTATAGTACTGATATACAAAGGATATTTCAAGCAGGGAAATGGGTAAAGACTGCTTCACCAAGGTTGTTTTGAAGTATAAGAGGAGAAAACACAAGAAATTGGCTTTCCTAGGAATCGTGCTTGGAAATAGGCATCTTCCCCACAAGTGGAATTTGTCTGTCAAGCCACTCAGTTTTACATGGCTCAAAGTGCCTTTTGTATTGACTACAGATAATGCATGGTTATAGCTCCTTTGCCTTAGTTTTAAGTAAGAAGTGAGGTCTAATGAAGAGAGATTCTGGTTTCAGAGTTCCAGACATAAAGGACCTAAAAACACTCCTGCAAATATTAGTAATCAAAACTTCAAAGCAAAAATCAGCAGCAATTTTGTCTGTGCTGCACTCTGTGTTCCCAGCTCAACTTACTGTGGTTTGCTCCCAGAAAGGAATATATAATTTGCCAGAACTCATCCTTGTTTTACTAAAAAGGTCTTTAAATTCTAAGGAGTGTAATGGATAAAATTAATTCTGAATATATTTGTAGTCAAAATCGTGCTAAATCATTCTTAGAGTTTGTGCAGTGTAGTATTTCCCCAAGGCTCTCAGGTCTGTCCATAAAGACAAAACTCCCATTGACATTGAATGCAATGGAGGGGAGTCTGACACCAGACATTTCTGTAAAGATTTATGCATACTTTCAGTTCCCTAAAACTTGTTTTACATTGTATGAAAGACGGTGTGCCATATGGTATAAGTAATTTCAGTGCACATTTTCAGTGAGTCCATAACTCCACCACCTCAGACCTAGTAGTGGTGTTAAACTAATATATACTGACAACTTCAAACCTAACTCAAACACACTAATGCCTGCCAGTATGGTCACTATACTCAGGAATTTTTGGAGGTAATTTAGACCCAGGATTTGAAATTAAATTAAGTGGTGCTGACTACACTTGACCTTGTATATATTATGTTCACAGCTAAAGCTGACAGGAGCGTACAGGACTAACGCGAAGGCTCCGTTTGGACTTACACAAGGATCAGAGAGGTATCCTGCTTCATAGACAGCTGCCATTGGTTTTGAGATTAGCATTGGAAAGAACAAGGAGGTAATTTTTGATCTGTCAGAATTGAGGAATGGCTAAGATGTGCAGTTAGGGCTAATTTTATGGTTTTAGCCAGAAAGTCTGACCAACAAAATTTTTGTACAATTTATATGTGAACTGGCACTAGTAATCTACCTGCATAGATAAAATTATGAGAAGATCAGCTTTGTCTTGGGGTAAACTAAGGTAAGGAATAAACTGTAGACCACATCAGGAGATATAGTATTTGACCTGGTAAAATACTTCTTGGCCTGCTGGGGAAATATTTAAAGAGGGCAAGCAGATTTCTCAGAGACATAGCCACAGAGAGAAGGAAACTCTGTTTGTTACTTCTCTTGGAACATTTCAAAACTTCCTCCAAGATGAGACAGCCTTTTAATCTTATCTCTCCAGGCAGATATGATACCAACATTAATTTAGCAAAGCTTAAGAGATAAAACTGGAAAAGCTCATAGTTCTCCTCCTGACAAATACATCTCAGTTGCCTACAGTGGAAGCAACAGGAGGAATGTTGTTTTATAAGAAGTGCAAGAAAATACAATTCAAATCGAGAAACTCTTCAGGAACCAAAGGAAACCAAATGTAGCCTTTCATTGCTAGACATGCCAGGATCCATCTTTTTCTAAGGGAATGTTTTTTGTGTTTGCATCATCACTTCTTCCATAATAGGCTTTTGATTGACAGATGATTGCGGGAATATCTAAGAATACGACTGCTAACACACAGTTTTGTAATAGCAGGCTGCAATCAGAGCCTGAGCTCAGCTTGAGTCATTGTTGTTTATGAATGTGAGCCAGAAGCACTGGAATCCTTATTTAAGAAATTGAGATTTTGCGGCATCCTTCTGGCAACAATAGCGCGTCAGAGGTTCACCTTCAAGACCATGTTGGCAAACATGTTGTAACATTTGTGGTAGACACTTGACAATGGAAAACCTTAGGATGAATTTTCAGCTCATAAATAAAACAAGAAGGGCTCATGCTTACATGATCATGGCTGTTGAACCTGGCCATCTGTATAATGTTCCCACTTGCAATGACCTTCCTTAAGACGAGCAGTCCATCATTATAGAGCAAGCACATAATTATGGTTACAGACTTGTTTTGACAAAGTTTCCAACGTTACTGCAACCTGCTCCAGAATTTCTTTGTATCAGCTGATCTCAGGCACTTCACAAGTGACTAGCTTTCCAAACAAAATAAGAAGCTCCCTTTTCTCAAAAATAAGAGTGGGCTAGTGTCATTTAGCAGAGTTACTAGAAATAGATTTTAAACTAATTTTGTTGTTCGCTAGAAGCAAGGTTAGTGGTTGAAATCTAGTGGACAGTCTCAGATATTTTGTGAATAGAGACAAATCTATGAAAGACATTAAAACACTAATGCTGTCACTCAGAATTATTCAGGGTGCTCAATTCATTATTTCTCTAATGAAGTAGCTGAACTTAATTAATGCATAATTAAGTTCAATATCTACAGAATTACATGTATTTGAAGTGCAAAGGGGTTTTTTGCCTTGTAGGAACAGAAGACCTTTAAATCGGTTTGAGAGGAAAATTTTTATTACCAGTAACACGCAGTACACAGTTCAGTTCTGGAATGATAAAAATGCATTTTAAAACCTTATGAAGACATATGAATTTTTATGACATCATATGAATTCTTTATAATGACTTACAGGAATTAAGACACATTTCAGTAGAAAAATAGCCCAAAGAATATTTTTAGAGATGCTTATAAATTTGCAAAGTATTTTTTCTCTGGTATAAGTGACATACAGAGAGTATTTGACAATGTGTTTTGGTTTAAGGACTTTGTTGTACTTGCTAAGAGTGAGTCAGACCTGATTTCGTTACCCACAAATCCATTCCAGACTCACATAGCTATTCTAAACTCTATCACTCAGATTAACATGCTTATCTTCCATATATTAGGATAAATATTTGTTATATTCCTTCCTCATTGGTATTCTCTTGCTCTTTTCATGACACAGATGTACATCTATGTACAAGAAATCTGTGCCTGGGAAATAGAGATATGCATACTTTATACAGATACGTACCTGCCTCTGTTGTCCCTTTCTTAGATCCAAAAATCTGTGGATTTAGCAAATTTGTTTGGTTGGTTTTGGTTTTGTTTTCTGTTTTATTTTGTGGTTTGTTGGGGTTTTTTTTACGTTAGCTTTTAATATCAAAAACTGCAGTGCCAGAGTATTAAGGCAATCTAGAACAGCAATGCTTAAAGATAAGACGCATGAGAACAGGCCAGATAATTTAAAAGTTGGTGTGGTAGCCATTAGTAAGTATTGGCTTTTTTTAACAATCAGAACTGTATCTGTTTTATTTTTAGCTAGTCCTGGTGTAATCTTACAGCTTTCATTCATGAACTTCTGGATTGTAACACTTCAAGTTATTTCCTTATTGTACAGTGGGCCTCCAAATTTATTTCCTGACATAAAATTCATGGTGTTTTCTTACTATTTTTTAATTAAGTAGCCTTAGCAGTCATCAGATTTTTGGATGACAGTCCAAGAAGTGTGAAATTCCAAATTTAAGCATCTCCTGGGTGGAACCAGGAACTGTTTGCCAACTGTAATTACATTTTTCGTAATGAGGATCCTTTTTTTTTTCAGCAGGAACTAAAGCATCCAACTCTGTTTAGATCATGACTTGTGATGTGGTTATATCAACTTGCCAAGCCATCACTTGACCTTCTGTCCTTTTGCAAGGCAAATTCCAGATTTTATTGTTAACAAGCTATTCTAATTAAAGATTGCCTTGCAGGCAGCCTTTATGAAAGGGAGGTTTATCCATTTGACTGAAGTTTCTGCTAGTAAAATATACTTACTTTTAGATCTATTTTCTGAGGAGTCTCACACTGCTATTGAACTGATGTAAGTAGCGCTGCTAGGAATGTTATTGTTGAGGAAATAACACACTCTTAAATATCATACAGTTTTGAACATGATTTTGTTCAAATCAGACAATACTTAATACTGGCCACCAGGGTTTTCTTTACTGTAGGTCATTCCACCAGAAACAGTGACCTGGGATATCAAAGGCCTGGAATGTATCTTCAGCTTTACACAAGCAGAATTTTACTTATTAAATTGTTAATACTTTCTTACAATATCCATTTTTTAAAAAATAACTCAATAAAATATATCTGTCGTGGTCTGATGAGCAAGCCTATCACTTGTGCATGAAAATGTGCCATTCAGATCATGTAATTTGGGAATATATGGGCCTTAGAATGAAAGAAAAATATAGAAAAATCTTTTAAGGGCATGTACTTTTAAAATAGTCAAATTTAAAACTCAAGACATTTTATGTCATCGCAGATACATTAAAAATAGAAAATAATTTTGTTTTCATGAGGCACCTCCTCAACTAGACACATCCGTTCTATGTCATTACTGCAGCTTTTGCTAATTTATTGTTTGAAACATCAGAATACAGTCATACAAAGGTTTCAATCATTATATGGCTTCAGTCATGTCACCTGAGCTTATTGTTTCAGTTACCAAAGCAACACAATTGTTGCCCTGTACTTATCTCAGGAGAGTTTTGTGAAGATTCTGTTAATGTCTGTTCAGTTTTAAGACCATAAAATCCCATTATAATTTCAGCTACATGGCTGAGTCTTGGTTGTTGTTACTATTATACAGTTGGGTCTTTTCGGCTCTTTGTCAGCTGTCTTGATGACACTCTTCTGTCTGTGTACTCTGAATGCTCCAGCACAGCTTTCCAAGGTCATTAAATTGTTATAAGGGTTATCTGCTAAACACAGACATAGCGCTTCTCTATGGTAAGGTCATATAAAGACCATATAAAGAACCTTCTATTTTTTATTTCTTGGTCATTTACTTCATCTCCTTTTGACAGCTGGATACTCCTGCACACCTATGCAAATGTTTTTAGCTGCACATGGTATACTGGATCAATTTACACTCCTGGTTTTTTAAAGCTGGGTAATTTCCCTGATCCACCTTATAGTGCAGCCCACAAGCCAATGAACTAGCAGAGTGAAATGGGCAGTAATCCAAGGGGTTGGGACATATGAGAATCAACAACGGTTAAAAACGGAATTGTTAAAAATGGAAACTTCTTAAACCGGCTTACCTCCAGGAGAAAATGCTAGTGGATCTAAATCACAGGATTTAAAACTTTCCTTGTCAACCTGCAGGGCTAATTCTGTAATAATGAGATAATTATTTGTACTTATCTTGGTTAGAAAGTAAAGACTGTATGCCCTGCAGTCACCTTTGAATACATGTTTTAGAGGTAAGCCCTTATAAAATATCTGAAGAACATCAGCATTTCAAATGTGTCTTAAAAAGTCAAGAAAATTTAGATGACATCAGGTAACAGTCCTTAGTGATTTCTGATTTCTGAGGTATTATATAAGTAATTCGCAGAACCCATCTGCTGGGTTGGACTTCAGACCAGACTCATAAAAGAACCCTGCAAGATAACATGAATGAAAGGCAAGGTTACCCTCAGACTGATGTCCTGTGCAGGAAAAGGAAAAATGTGAACACAGAAGTCCACTTAAAGTTTGGATCCCATACTGTGGCTGACAGCCTAGCGAGTATTTAATTGAATGAAACTGTTTCCTTGGAAATTATGAACAGATGAGTCAAGTTTGGATTTTCAGGTATTTCTTTCAGAACATAAGAATGATCTTTACACTTTGTACCTTATAAAATATGTTTATTTTTCTTGTTATTTCCGTATAACAGTAAACTAGTTATTTGAAGACATCTAACAGATTTTCCAAAACTCTTCTTCAGGTCTGCTGTCTTCCTTTTGTAGCATGCAAAATTCTCAAAGATGACCAAGCTACTGAAGAATTTTTCAGAGCTGTCAGGGCAACTGTGTGATGGGCTGGTATGACAGTGAAAAAAATTGGACAGGCCATGGATCATAAGGCACTTAAATGAGAATCTCCTCTGAATTGGAATCCACCCAGCTACTCTGCTCCTGCCATTTATGTCTTCTCTTTCAAATTATTTTTTATTCACTGTATCACTTGAATGTCACCTAAGGCAAGAGGAATTGAATGTGCAAGATTGGAAGTTTGTTGGATCATTGAAAGAAAGAAGAGGAAGAGGACAAGTCCCATGAAAAGCTACAAAAAAGACCAGTGAGAAAATACATGCTGTGAATGCCACCTACTAATCAGGAGAAAGTGTGTGAATATTTTAAGGGACAAATGGGAAGGAATATATGTGGAAAAAAGGAAACAGTGAGGCAGTTGTAAAGTGATGTAACTGAGATTCAATGAACACACCTGGCCGAAGCAGCTGGCAGAGCAGTTTCTGTAACACATGGCATTCTTCTGACTGGGACATTATCAGAAGCATGACATAACATAATGCAGTCCTGTATAGGCCTGGGGAGGAAACAGGGACTTGCTCAGTCTTGGTGCCATTACATGCTGCCTCACAGTGTTCCATTACAAGAAAGAGTGGAAATTCATTAAAACACACGGTGGTCCAGAATGTGCACAGAAGGCAGTCACAGAAAGAGTTACTTTTATTGGGAGTAAAACTTTCTGTGTAATATAATATTTCCCGGCTTCACTACCAAAAGGGCAAGAGGAATCTAAATGGAAAATGTAACTGCATTCAGTGTGCCACACTTGCGTGCACATGCGCACAGACGCTCACTCATTACATACACAGAAAATGGGGGGAAAAGGTTAACACATGGGAAATATATAAAAAGCCTATTAGCAAGGGCTACTCAACATCTGTGGAAAAGTTGACAAATTCTGTAGTAACAGTTCTATTTTATTAACTTTCTTTTTTTTTTTTTTTTTTTTTTTGAGAGCAGTTCCTTGGGTTTACTTAACAGCATGAAAGAGCCATTGCATTGGAGAGAATAAGTATTTCAAAGCAGGGGCTGTAATAAAAGATAGAGTGTAAAGGGTTACATCCTGCACATACTCATTTTAATGTGTACATTCTTACTGGCTTCAGCCATACCAGTTTTGACTACACAGACATGCACACTTCACACTGAATTAGTGAGTCTTTTATACTCTCTAGTTCATTTTACTCCCACATTTACTAAAACGGCTCAGGAGCAACAGGTTATGGGATTACAGTCATGTCTATCATGGCTCCATATTGTTCCACACTGTTCCATACTGTTCCATATTCCGTGCTTCCTACAATGTTTCTTCTGCAGCATCATTTGAAAGATCAGTAGATCTCTGATTGATAATCACAACCCATTTTTACCATTTCTGTATCAAGCTCTCATGTTCGGCAACTGCATCATTGCACCAGCAATTCTCTGAGCCCTGAAGTATCTTGTTCATTTCCTTAATTAATAAGGTTCTTATTGCATTTAGATCATTTGGATGGAAAAGTGATGATAGAATTGGTAAAATTAAATACTTAGAAGGCAGTAGAAGAGACTATTAATCATGTTTTTCAGTACATGCTTGTTTAGTTTTGCCTTTTTGTTTTACAAGTGACTAGAATGTATACAGACAACTAAAAATGTTATGCAGATTTCTCAGCATTCATCTGCTTTCCAATGCAACCAACATCCTCAAAGGCAAATAATTAATCTGAGCAGCAAACCACATAGTTTTAATGCAACTCTGCTATTGCTGGAAAGAAAACTGCAGCAAACTGATTTACTGTCTCAAAGTCCCAGAAGATTCCCAGGTATATGTGTGCTTCATTGTTCATAAAACCTTTTCTTTGACATATTTGACTGGTAATGCAATTTTCTGTAGGTTCAGGGTTGATTTTTTAGTTCATGTTTGCAAATCTGCAGTCCAGCCTTTATTAATAGATTTACGATAAGCTTTTATCCTACATAAATGTAATATTCAAGTGTGTACATTTTTATATAGCAATGACTGTACTAGTTTAGCAGATACATTTTCTTTAGGTTTCATCTCTCTTTCACCCATATACCACATGATTCTCTACTTTCCACCAAAACTGTGTTTCATATTTCATTGAGATACATTTATGTGTTGAAAACTTTGTTACACAGGAGGGTTTCAGGCCAGTCATTAGTGAAAGCTCTGCAGAAATATTGCCGTGTTGCAGGACATATTTCAAGTGCCTTATCTATAGAGCTGTGCTGCTGAAAGTGATCCTATCTCCTTATGGATGTGGTTTTGAATCAGCAGATTGCAGAAGCCTGAAGGCTCTTCTTTCAGGTCCATTGTGGCAGCTGGAAGAAAGCTGAAACTCATATCTTCTTTCATCAAAGTCAAAAGACTATTTACCTGTAAAGCTCTTTGTTATAAGAACTGCATGCCACCTGACTGCTCACCCTAAGACAGTGAAAAAAATTTTCTTCTGTAAAGATCAGAATAATTGAAATATGAATAGATCTGCTGGCTGCCTTTACAAATAAAGCAAACAACTTTTCTGTGTTTAGAAAAGTAATACTGTGACCATCACAAATTGTAGAATGAACTGTAGATAGGTGTGTCAAAATTGTCTTCAAGATGAGATCTTTGTAACCCATCTTTGGAGATAGGCAATTGCTTTCCAGCCACTGAGATCAATATCTCATAGACTATTTTTTTTTAAAATCTTCTAATCTAGAAAAGAAATTGAGCATATGAAGCGTCATGTTTTGAAGACATTGGATGAAATAATAATACCAGTGAAGTCAACAACAAATGTTGCCTTATGCTAAAGGTGTTGGACTGAGCCTTCTGCTGGTGGGCTGTTGGTCAAGAACATTTTAAGCAATTGAAACCAAAAAATCCTATTTGCCATCCTATATAGGTTTCCTGAATTGATGATAGTTTTTTACTTTTTTCCAGGCTTCAGTTTTCAAGCTACAAGTCATAATACAGATCAAATGCACAATTAATCAGCAAATGGTATGTTCATTCCCTGTCCCCACCCCCTATCACTGTAATTTTATTGAGAAATTCATTGGCTGCATTTCTTTGCTGAATTTTTTTGCCTTCACTTTGGTTTCCTGATTTCAAGCAGAGGGGTAGAAGAGTTTTCATCATTCTTATCTCAGAGCTGAGGGGATTCAGGGATGGGGAAGGGGGGCAATGGGTTGAAATGACTGCTGTTGTATAAATACATGAAAACCCATAAAAGTATTTACAAGACACAGCTAATCTCAAGATAACATTCTTTTGGCCATTGTAAAACCAACTCATCAATATAATGGAGTACATTTTTGGTTACTTTATTTTAGCTTTCTTTTTCACAGTTAATATTTACCAAGTCTCTGGGGCCTAAAATTACCTCACCCTTTTTCTTCAGGTCTACAGCTGCAGTCTCTTGCCTCACCATAGAAACGCCTGGAATGCAGGGCTGTGTTTCCTTTTCTGTTAGAAAAATAAGGGAAGCTGAAGTAGCAACTACCACAAAGACAGATAAATGCTTTTATAAATTAATAATTAATAACTTAAAGCCACTTTACTGAGAGGAGTATAGGTGACTTTTAGGTACTTTAATAGTCCAACAGAAAGTAAGTCAGCTGCAGTACCTGGTGTATCTTACTGTCCTCAGAATATATATTCATCTAGGTATACCAGATCAACAACAGCTAAAATGAATTTTTCATAATTAATCTGGAGAAGAACAGTTTGGCTTTTCAAAGCAGATGGTGATTATAGAGAGATTTCATTTGAAAGTTCAATACACAACTTATAGAGCATTTGAATTTCAACTAGTTAAGTTGAGCCCTCAGACACTAAGGCACAGTAAATCTACAGTTTTTTTGTAAAGTCTTGGCCCTTTTTTATTTAAAGAATTCTTAAGCAGAGTGAAAGCTGCATCTCTGTGAGCCAAGAATTATATCTTTTGAGCCACGCCAAGAAATGAGGTAGAAAAAGATGAAAAAACTTGTAGTCCCAGAGTTGATATGACTTGGCTTTGAAATGGCTTCTGTGATCCTTCCCATTACAGTGCCATATGACTGGAAGGAACTACAAACACTGATATCTTTCCATAGTGCACAATGACATCTTTTTGTTGCTTCTGTTACTATACATGAAAATCACAGCAACCAAAATGTCATATTCTGTATTTCTTGGATAAAGATTATTTTTATTCTTTGAATTTGAATGCAGAAGTGTTACTGATTGCTATTTGCCTTTTGGCAACATTGCTATAACTTAAGCCTGACAAAGTATTACTCAGCTATGAAGACAAGACTTGGACACATAGTGAGTGTTGATATCAGAGCATAGTACCATGGAAAATGAGTTTCCTAGAAACATAAAACACTGCTCATTATTTACCTAAGTCTCAGAGTTTAATATGGGTAAATTACATATATTACTGTATTAGATAATCTGTAACTGTTATAAGATACTATTCTTAGGAGGGTTGCTTGAAGAAAAAAAATGGGGAAAATTATATGTCTATGATATTATTTCACCCTAGTTAGAACTGGGCCTATAATTCTCTCCTGAGCATACATCCTACAGTTCTCAATGCTGTAGTCACTGTCAAATCAAAGAAGCTCAGCAAATGAGATTTGCATTAAAGATATAGAACTTACCTTAGCCATAGTAGGGTCAACCCCCTCACTGTGCAATGCACAGAATAGAGTCATGCAACTAAATCTCTGCTGCTGCTCCCCTTACCTGTTGGATGAATATAGCTGTCAATGAACAAAGAACGGCTGCTCTTCTTGCAATTCTGCTTTTGAACCATTGTGAATTTCTAAGCCAGTATATAAAGATAAACCGCAATTGAAGGCAGACTGGGCTGGAAATTGCAGGGGTCCAAGAGCTGATTCACGTTCCTGTCTCAAAAGCAACAACATCTGTCTAGATGGAGCAAGACAGACCGCTGCAGGTAGCAAGTAATTCTAAATTTAATCTTCTGCCTCATGCCTGTTAGACTATTCTATTTATTTATTTATTTATTTATTTATATTCCAGGCAAAGTCTGTCTTTGACTTTGCTTTTGGTTCATCTTAATCAAAGGCAACTCCAACAATGCAAATTCCTCTTTATTATAGTGATGGTAACTGTGGAGCAGTGAAGAAATGCATAATGGCTTCTTGTGAAAACTCTGCACCCTGGAAACCTTCAAGGTCAGGTTGGATGGGGCTCTGAGAAACCCAATGTAGTTGAAGATGTCCCTCCTCCTTGCAGGGATTTGGGACTAGATGACCTTTAAACATCCCTTCCAACCCAAATGATTCCATGATTCTGTGAATATTAGAAGAGCTCTTTTCAATAAATATATGTATCACTGAGCCCCAGTTGTCAGTGGGACCATACTATTGGTCTTCATTTTCATCCATCATTAGAGACAGCATGGGACAGTGGTTTCACAGGACAATTGACTAGATCTCAACTTTTCACTGACAGAAGGAATAGCAAGAAATTGCTTTAGCACATCAACCTACTTAATATGTTATATTTTTATTCAGTTGGCTGGAGCAGGTAAAAGAGGAAGGAAGAACCAAAACAAATATATTTACAGTACCAAACCAGGACTTCCTACATAACATCAGTACAGTAACTTTAGGTTTGCAAAACTAATCAGAATAATGTCAAGGAGGGATCATTTTAAATTAATAATTTAATGGTAAGAAATGTGTCATTGCTTAAAGATAATAGTAAAAATGTAGAATCAACAAAGTGGAAGAGAATTTACTGTCCCTACTGTTCAAAGCTTTGAATATTTACAAACACATGTCAACAAATAAAGAGGTGAAGCAAGCACTGATATCAACTTCTAATTCAGCTGGATCAGATCACTGCTTGCAGTCTGTAATAAACATCTCACATTGAGTTTAACTACCTCTGAAGCCAACAGTGCTGCCAACTACTCTGTAACTCACGTCACTTGCCATGGCTCGCTTGCCAAAACTGTTAGAGTATTTCTTTTGCAATGTACCATATTTTAGCCTGGGGAAGGGCGTAAAGAAATCACACAATAATGCATCTTATTTTCACACAGTCCTGGACATTCTTATTTTGGACATAAAGCACATGATCTTATTTCAAATGGAGCTGAAAGAAAAAACTAAACTAAACTAAACTAAACTATTCTGATTTCAATTCAAGCAGAACCTAATTTATACTTAATGCTCATGTCTATAAATAGATATCTACTGACTGAAGCTTTGTCTCATATTATTATTCACCAGCTAATCTTGATTTTCAAAATTCCATACTATCATTCATCCCCATCACACCACTCTGTGGTGCTTTTGTCTAATTATTTTAGGTAAAACATAAATCAGATATAGGAAAAATTTATCTAAATAATTCAGAGGAAGTGGAAGAGACAAACACTGGAATAATATGGAGCTGGGTAAAGCCACCATATTGCTCAAGACTTGCGCTGGACTGAATTCTTCTCATCACCAAACACAAAATAAAGCATCACCTATTTCTTAATGTCTGTCTTCTTGTTTGGAAAACTCAGCACTAACCACTCTTAGCCAAGATCCCTGATTAGATCCTCAGTCCCAAAGTGGATGTTTACATATTTTCAGTTTCACTGATGGATGTACAGCACCTTCCTTACAAACCCTTCTTTTTTACTGGCATGTTTAGATCATGAAAATGCACTGCTGGAATTGGCCTGGGATGCAAAAAGACTAGCCCTGTTTCTCTCTCTGATCTACTTTACATTGCATGCTTATCTTTATCCCTTGTGTCTCAGAATTACGATAGAGGCTTTGGTTACATGACCATTAGCACTGAGCAATAGGTAATATTTGTCTTACAGATATGAGTTAATTAGACCAGGAGCATAAACACGTTTCCTACAATGATTTTGGTAAGTTATCAGATTGTACAGGTAAATTGACATCCAGGAATTCCCCTATCAGAAAGTCATATCTTAATTCATTTTCACAAGGGAGCCAAGATAAGGCTAGTTTGGGAAGAAAGGTGCAAGAACACTGTTGAGAAGTGATCAAGGAAGAGGACTGAGATTGAAGAAATCGTATCTCTGAATTTCTTGACCTCTTCTGGCTTAGACTCCATTCTGAATATATTCTTTCATAATTGTAGCATTTGGGGTTCAGTGTCCTCCTTTGTGCTTTCTCTTCAATAAAATACTGTAAACAAAATAAGTAGATAGGTTAGAGGAAAAAAGTGAGAAGATATGCAAGGCAGAGGAAGACAAGTTGGCTTAATGAGGTAATAAGACCAGGATGGATGGGGCCCTACCTATGGCAGGGCAGATGGAATAAGATGGTCTTTAAGGTCTCTTGCAACCCAAACCATTCTAGGATTCCATTCTATGAGGTAGAAAGGTGGTAATTTTCTCCAGGTCCATCTTTAATAGATTTACAAGTTTCCTATATAACTTGTAGTCCATTTTTTTTTTCATTTTCTCACCTTCCAGAATTATTCATGGTGTATGTCACTAGATAAATGGATAAATGCAAATCCTACTGGACTGGATGCCCAAGATGTAACTGATTTCAATGAGTACTGAATTTAATTAGCATGACACTGAACATGACATCTTTTACAAGTGCAAGTTTCATGCCTTTGTCTAGCTACCATTAGAAAAAATGTTACATCAAACACATAGCAAGGTGGAAAATTACATGATTATTATCCCACTAAAGTTAATTATAACAGTCTGTGGAAAATATAGGACCGTGCTGTTGGGCCTTTCCCTGAGAATGGCTAACAAGGTTCCTGCAGGTGACACTTAACACCCTGTAATTTCACCTCTGCCCACATTCTTCAGCACAGTTTCCGGCAAGTTACTTCAAAAAGAGAACACAATAAGTAAACATCAAATCCAGGTTTATTCTTAATAGTCAGACCACTACTGTTATATCTACAACAACCAAACAGGAGATCCTCACTCCTCATGTGGTACCTGGTCACATGAGACCAAGGAATGTCACAAACTAACGGCCAGTAAGCAGTTTTGGGGCGCCTCAAACACAGTTCTCCTTCTGAATTTTTTAATTAGAAGTTTTCTCAAGCTTACTACATAGTAGTGTGGGAAATACATCCATAACTTAGTGTATTCACCATCTTGGGGAAGATGAGGATTACAATCTGAAATGTTTTGATTTAGGACAAGGAAAGCTCCTTTAATGTGAGTGCAATCAACA
Organism: Dasyornis broadbenti; assembly: GCA_013397935.1. Taxonomy (NCBI): domain Eukaryota; kingdom Metazoa; phylum Chordata; class Aves; order Passeriformes; family Dasyornithidae; genus Dasyornis; species Dasyornis broadbenti. Next base: position 20,872 of record VZRN01002351.1, read on the forward strand.
ACTGTCTGCCAACAATCAAGCATTAGACTTCATAAAGTTTCACATTTTATAGGGAAGCAAAAAGGCACATAACTCTTTTGGCCTTACTGAGGTTTGTAGGAGCATCTCAAACCCATGAAACAGCTGTGCCCTGGCAGCGAAGAGGGACTTAATAATCCTTGTGGGTCCTTTCCAACTCAGGATATTCTATGATTCTATGAAGTAAATAAAAATTCATTGTCAAGTACCTAAGTATTTTTGTTAGCTACCTAACACCCACTTTATTATCTCAATCTATTGAGCTAAAGGATAAGCTTGTAGTTCTTTAAAAATCATGACTACAGTCCAAAAGTTTTAGCCTCGTACTCAAAAAATAGAAAGATAAAATGTTTTGAAAACGGCTTAAAATAACAGAGAAAGCCGTAAGGCTTGTTTAACATAGCAAAGCATCCTTCCTCAAGAGAAGTAGAAAAGGGTTAAAAGTTTTCTTGATACAAAGGAATTCAAGAGTAACCAATTACTTTATATCAGTGGAGAATATGGTCCTGTAAAAGTCAAACAGATAGAAACTGATATGGAAAAAAACACAATACTTACGTACAGCAGAATGTCCAAGAAAAAGCTTTTACGGAGAAGGCAGTAAAAATCCAGCTGATGCAATGAGCACTGGGTAGTAGAATGTTGATTAAGTACATGTAAATTGGGAGACCTTTCCTGGGGCATTCAATCACACACAGAGTCCTGGGGAAAGTCCAGAACTTGAGATCTTCATGCGAATTTCCAGGAAGGGGGAAAATGTACCCCTTCCTGGAAGGCATGTTGTCAAAGAGTGCCAGAACTACTACAAAAAGTAATAAAAGAGAGAAAGATAAAGAAGGAGATGAAAAAAAAAAAAAAAAACAAAACCAACAAATGCACTGTAGAGCTTTTTGAATGTGTAGGTACAAGAACTGAAGAGTGATACAGGTGTGGTAGGCCTCAACAAAACATTTATAAGACAGAATAAAATAGGGCCGCTTAAGAAAGTTCATGTGAGTGAGCTACACTATGTCTAACCTGGTATTTAATTCAAATTAAACAATCCACTTGAATGAAATATGGACTTAAGCTAGCTTTCCTTAAAGAAGTTATGGAGGCAAGACTTAACATAAATACCCCAAAGGAGAAGAGCCAAGAGAAGAAGAACAGCATTAGCGTAGCAAAAGACACTATTGAGTCAGTTGGGTTTTAGGCCAAAACTTCATATTAAAAAAGGCCAATCTTGAAATACTGAAAAAGAGGTAGTTTATAGATGTCAGTTCTGGAAATGACAGGAATCCCATGATGGATAATCCTTAATGGGGGATACATGTGTGTATTCTTCCCCTCTCAGAGCAAATGGGATCTCCCTTATGCTTTTTGCTGTCTGTGAAGTGCAAGTCCATGACATGTTACAGGCAGACACAGCCATCAGGCAGCAGCACACAGCTGCCTCAGAGACGCTGAAACAACAGCTACTATCCATGAAGCACAGAGTGTCTGATTTCTACAGTGTGTACTCCAGTGCTGCGTATTCCAGTCAAAAGGAGACGATCTAGTACCTATGTCAGTGGAGATCTGTTTATTTGGTGTCCTCTACAGTGCTGATCACCACGGGGCACATTCGCTACTCAGGCTTTCTGCCAGTGTATCCAGCACACAGATTCTTTAAGACTGTCTTCTCTAAAAAGGCTGGATTTCCTGATAAAAATCAGCTGAACGTAGAGACTCTCACTTGAGATTCAAAATGCATACTAGTTATCTTAAAGACCCTGTGCTTGAGAAAGTGAGGATTTCATTCTGTTCATTTGTGGCTCTAGAAAAAAACTTGAATGTCGTACACTAATTAGTTGTGAAGAGTTCCATCTACAGAGGCAAATGAAAAAAAAATGAAAATGCATTATGATGTTCTCAAATTTTTGAGAGGCTGATACGGAAAACAGTAGCAAGCTTGCCATCTCCAGAAACGGAAAAAAACTGTGCCGAGGCAAAACAGAATTAAAACTTTGTAGATTTTGCTAACAATCTACAATTTATCTTGGAAAAAATAAATCTCAAACTACTTCTGCTTTTGCTTTAGAGGAAATAGTTTGTAACTTTTTTAACACAGAGATATACTTGCTTATTCAGGCAAGTATTTGGTGGATCTAAGTGCCCCTTTCCATCTAAGCCTATGGACATTATTACCTACCCCTCAGAATAGCGCAGTTTTGGGGATTTTACCTCTCAATTCTAGCAGGAAGACAAAAACACTTGTAAGCTGTGAAACAAGCAAAGATGAAACTTCATCCTTAATACTTTCCTGCCCTTTCCCTCAAACTCATAACCGGTAAGTTCACACTTAGAATCTTCTAAAGAATAATAATGATTAAAAGTAAATGGACTGAAATTTTTGCATTCTGTGTGAAGCAGTGGCTGAATATTTGGGAAATTGTTCCTATAACTCTAACTTTTATAAAAATATTTGTACATGGAAAAATTGACCCTGTATAGTTTATTCTTTTCTTCCTGAAAGTGGACTACACAAAATATTTCAGTCATCTGTTTCAGAGAGCTGCAACTGCTATTAACCCATCCAGCTTGTCAAAAATGTAGTACACTCTATGTAAAGATGTACCATTATCAATCAGTACACTATTACTCTCAAAATCTGCTCTAGTATGTAGCCTACCTGAAATTATACTCATCATTGATACTTTCTTTTTTTTCTTTTGTTCTGGTAAAAAATGGAGCAAAAAATTAAAAGAAGACAGGAAACAGTGTCTGTACTTCAGTGATGCAAAGAAAAGCTTCCATGTAAGAAGTGATAGATGGTGAATTATCATCTAGGCCTGGAGGGAGACCTAACAGAAATGGCAAAATGAGAAGTTGGATCATCAGTTCTTGAGTTTCAGTTTTAATTTTTTTAATGTTTTTATTAATTATTTTAGTGTTTTCATTTCAGTAAAAAGAATTAATGTTGAGTAAATGCTGACAAGAAAGAGAGAGAGAAAGAAAGAGAGAAAGAGAGAAAATTTTGTGAGGCAGGAAGAATATACATAATGAAGGACAAATAATAAAACAAATATCTTCATTTTCATACTAAAGCAAAATTTGAGGTACCAGTATTTTCTATGGGATGACAGAAATCCTATCTTCAGTTAGCATGCTATCTAGAAGAACTTGGCACCTCCATCATCCCCATAAGACTGCTGGTCAAATCACACTATTCATAAGTTTAAGTTCCATGCTAATTTTTCAATCAAATATGATTAGAATAATTTCAATTTACAATGGAACTTTGAATACTCGGGATCAAATTAGCTTGAGATAAAGTGCATGCCATTCCCTGAAGACACTGGAAGTGTGCCTGGTTTTCATAGTGGTGAATATTATTCACCATCTTCAAACCTTCATAAATAACTGTCTAGTCAATCTGTTGTTTAGCCACCACTAAGCAGCCACTGGCCTTCAGATGTGTTAAAAGGCATGCAGTGCTTCATCAATAATGACGCTGAATGAGTTAAAAGTTCCACTGCTTGTTTTTGCTGAAGGAAAGCCTCAAAGAATTCAGTACAAATTATAGCTAAAGATTCCCATGGCTCACTCTTGTCCCAGAGCTTAGCAACAAAAACATGGTACTCCACATAGCTGTAGAGCCATCATGCCAATATACATAAAGAGTAAGGGGTGGGAGGGTTAAAGGAAAGATGTCAGTCATATTTTGGAGAAAAAAATTATAGAAGTGGCTCACCAGAAAGTGTTATGGCTGAGAGGCTCCATCATTATCTTATTTCCTTGTATCATAGTCTGTAATTAGAGGCAGCTGATGTGCTGAGAAATATCTTTTCCACTATTTACAGAAAATAGGGAAGAACTTATTCAAAGCCTAGTAAGGTTTCCAAATATTTTAAGTCCCATGCAAATTTTCCTAAATATTTTATATTAAGAAAGATGGATAGGAATCAAACTGAATCTTATTTCTATGTTAAGAATACATTTCTATTTCCATGCTTAAATTTATCAGCCTCAAAAAAGCATATAGATGCCACTTGACAAGAAACATTGTGCTCATTTTTTGAAATCCTGAAGCTGCTGAGCTACAACAATGAATTTATTTTATGTGGTACACTATTGAAAATTACTTACTCGACTTAGAATTATAAAAATCTATTTTATGCTCCATCTAGCTACATGGTTACATCTTAGTTGTGGTCTTTCTTCATCCATTTTTAGGTATCGCTTTTGCTAGCACACCGTTCTTATTTAAATGCATATAATGTCATAACTGAAGCAGTAGAAAAAACTAGACCAAGACACCTCAAAATCCCCTCTACTATAAGAAATGAGATTTATAGTTCCAGGGTGAGCTCACGTAAACACAATTACCATATGAACTGTTTGAGATATAGATAGCATTGCCTAGGGCAATTATCAAGGGCCTCCTTACCTTTTCTTTATCATGTCCCCTACTGTATCATGTCTCACAAATAATGAGACCACAGCAATCCCTGCAGAGCCATCGTGACAAGAGACTAATAGAAGCAGAAAGGATTGGTTAATCCTTTCTGTAAGTTAAAAGTTTTGCAATTTGGCACAGACTTTACAGGCAGTGATAAAATGAATTTTGTACTTACATGATACATGATCTAAAAGGAAGTCCAAAAGTTAAGAGCATACATCTTTTGGGAGTCAGGTTTAAATTCCCAGGTCTTCCAAGGAATGAAGAGTGAACAGCCTGACTACTGAAATATGAAACTTAACATTATCATCATGCCTATCCATCACTTTTGTTCGTTAACCTATCTGGAATGAGAACATTTGGAGGGAAAGTCCTGGTGAGCATCTGGCGTATACTAGAGTAGCTGAGACATCTTCAAAAGGACCATATTTTAAAGAGTTCATTCCAACAAAGATGAACAAGAATAGACTCCCTTAAAATATAATTCAATCATTAAGTGACTAATTTAACAAAACATGTGGAGTCTGTTTATGCCCTTAAAACCCATTGATGTTATTACACCAAGGTTTAAACCTAGTTCTGAGCCATGAGGACTCAATATATCAGATCAAGCATTTAACAGCTGGAAGCTGGCACATGCAAATTTTTACCAGCTGAAGAGTTTTTCCAGTACATTTAGGTTTGGGCCCATGAGTTGTTCTTCATCTTTCAATTGTCAGTTAATGCTCACAGAAGTCACTAGGAAGAGAGAACACAAATACCATGCAGGACCTCACTACCTTTTAGTCACTCACCAGCCCATTGATACTGCCCTTTGAACATCTGTATAAGTCATTTATTCAATGGGGTCACTTAATCAACAGGTTAGAAATCACTTCATATTTTAAAGGATCATCTTACAGGTGAGTTAAGCCCCAATTAAACAAATTGCACCCAGTTCACATGGTCTTCACAATAAACCGTGAAAGTCTTAATTTTTAAATTGAACTAAATAACTATATAGGAAAAGGAACATGCATGGAGAAACTTTGACATAGAATGAACAGTCTTACTGCTTCAGTCCTCAGGGTTTCAGACCTGCCATTCTATTAGAGGGACGTCATGTTGTAAATCTCTCTTCAGCCTATGGCTCTCCTCTTGGGGTCAGCTTATGCGTAGGAAGATGAGGAATCATGTCTTGCCATAGGACCTATTCCTAGAAACTTTTCACTCTCATCCTCCACAAAAATATCATGAAATGTCCAAACAACTATACCAGCAATTCATATGTCAAAACTCCTCTCATAGACTTTTGAAATAAATCTCCTGACAGCACCATCCAGGGACTACATTTCAGATGTTATTAGTGAAGTATTATAAGCTGTCTATTTGAGATGACACAATTTTTTGTGTAACCTTTTATGAATAACAGCTATTCTTCTTTAGCTTGCTGACTAGGGACCCATAAAAAATCCATACGGGGGATTTAAGGTAACTTCAAATCAAAATTTTGCAACATTTTCTGACTGATCAGACAAATTAAAATATTTAATTTGAGGCTGGAAAAAAGAAGCCAGAACTAAATCATATGGACAAGTTCTGCTCAACTCCATATTCTCATTGAACCTAAGCCTCTTTAAATAAAAATGAGGGATTGAATTAATCTTTAGCACTAAGGAAGTCATTGCTGCTCTGCTTACTCAGTAAAACAGAAATACTATGACACCACAGTCTTGGAAGATTCACTACCTGTGTATTCCATAGGAAAGGATACAGCAGATGAGAACATCTGTTGTTTCTGAATTCCTCAAGTTGTTGAAAAAGAACTGGAACTGCTAATATGTAAAATTAGAAACATACGAACATAACAGTGCCCACTTTTAAGGCAAGAAATGTCAAACTGAAGTTTTTAAGTCTACATTCTCCAAATACAACATTTTATTAGTTACAACAGCATTATTAGGCAAAGTCAGCTTCTTATCAATGACTACTGATCAGACTGAGAAGGAATTTCACTGCATCTGTTTAGGACAATAAATCAGAATCTAAAATAAAAAGAAATCTTACAAAAAACATTTGCAAGTGTTCATAAATGGTCACTTTGACAAAAGCACACAGAAATCAGTGTCTATTTGACCATGAGGAGGAACGAATGAAATCACTTACAATGTAAGGGAAAGCACCAACAGGACAAGGACAAGAGTGCTAACACACTGATGAACAGAACCAGGGCTAAGGGAAGGGATAGAGACACCAAGTATATCTGAGCGAGGTAGGCTGCCGCTACTTAGGACATACTGGGAATATAGGGGAGCAGGTGTCACTTGTACGGGACCTAAAGAAAAAGGGATACCTGCAGAGTAGGACTAGAGTGTGTGTCTGTGTGGGGAGAGAGAGAGAGAGAGCACTGCAGGTGCTATGTCTTTTCTGGGAACTCTGCTGGGTGGTGGAAAGAGTTGGCTGTCAATCCTAAAATATACGGCTCTTATTCGCTGGAGTGGGGCAAATATGACATGGGTTTTAACACAGCATTTTTATTTTAACTATGCCTGAAGGCAGAATTTGAGCCTAACTGCATGGAGGCACTGAACAAAACACTTAAAAAATGGCTTTTGTCTCAGGAAAAATAAAGCCTGTTAAAGCTTTCTGTTCTCAGATAATATTCTGAGGAATGACAAATAGCACTGTGAACAAAATGTTGGTTTTTTAAAAGTCTGTATATCCTTTCTGAATACAACCAAACTTTTTACAAAATTTCAGTCCACCACAATTATGACCACTTTTTCAAAGAATCCTCACAGAACCACAACTCTTTCAGCAGATACACAATTCATCCAAGTACATGCAAGCAGAGAAGCATAGTGGAACAGAAGAAATCACTCAGTAAAACTCCCTGTATTAACACTGGGACAATATTTTATTCAAATGCTAGGAAATTGTAACCTTATCTCCAAAATTTTCTTAACTAAATTAGATATCAATATCTCTAGCTTCTTTATAAGTTAAGTGGAAATAATGAAAGGAAAATGCCAGCCCCTACCTAAGTTAGAATTCATCTTCAAAAGCCTGGTGAAATTAAACTTTTGTTCCTAAGCTTCCTCCTTAGCTGCTTCTTGTGATCAGCCCTGAAAGTTTCTAGAGCCCTCGTTATCTTTCCTGGGTTTAATCCAATCCTTATGGAGGCTGAGAGGAGCCTTTGTCCCATTCCTCCCCCACATCCTGTCCCAAGGGACTCTTCTAACCCGGACTCAAGCTAAGCTACACCAATGCAAGCCATTGACAGAAGTTCTTTTATACCTGAATTAAAACTACTTACTCTGTGCAGTGCATCATGATGAGCACCTTGCAAATGTGTTAAGGAACCAGAGCCAGAGAAATTCTCAGATAAATACGTTAACCATATTTGTCTCAGATGGATTAACTGTACAGCAGTGGAGGCAGTTGTCTCTTTCTCACACACCATTTTGCTTTCTCTCTGCTTTGAGTGGTTAAGCACAAGGCTTCATCAATAGTCTATGTGACCATCAAATATTGACCAGAAATTAGAACAGACCTGCAAGATGTTTTTCATTCTGGCAGCAGGGCCATATCAGGACCGCACATGTTCCCACTTGTCTTTCTCTTACATTCTAACACAAGACCAGCAGAGTTTTTTTACATAGTACTTATACAAAATAAATTTCTATGTGTATCATCAAAGGGAATATAATTAAGCTTCATTGGTTATACACAGCAATGCCTTTTAGAATCTTGCACTGAAATATCTGAAAGATAAAAACTTGGTGAACAGTCAAGTGTTTCTTCCTGTTTACAGAACACTTTTTTTGCCTGAAGTTTTATCTTGAACAATAATTCTGCATTCAAGGTCTAATGTGACTGTTCTACATGTAGTCTCATTATCTTCCTAACACAGAAAGTAAGAATGTAAATATGAAAGAGCTATGGGGCTTTTATTTAGAAACCATGCATTTTGTTGCTTGAGTTCCTGAATTGTCTTGAACCTAACCCAGCTTGTTATGAGCATTAGAATAGAAATCCAGCTGGGCAAAACTTTGTTGTACAGTAGAATGAGATCATATTCCCAGAAACTCAGTTCCGCTAGTCAGTAGTCTGCTTTTGAAAGGATGGTAGCATGCCTTTCAAGGATAAGCATTTAGAAGTTTAATTACTCCGTCTATAGCAGGTTCTGTAGAGATTTTGTACTTCAAGTAGCTATTCTCTCTGGCAAGATCCTCCCTGCTCTTTGGTAAACCAGGCACACATTTCCACCTGCCTTGCTTACTTGAAGACATCTGCTAACATCCTGTCTTTCTTAGGTGGATAGTGAATGTGACTATATGTGCTTGAATTCTTGGTCGTGCATGATAAAAACTCTCACATGTCTCTCATGATTCATTTCTTGACTAGATGATTTTACAGTGTTTGTGCTTTCTAAATTCTCTGGCTAGGACTTGCATCTATGCCAGCCATGTGCAATGCCTGGTATCCATATGCCCATCTCCTCTAGTGTCACCCTGTTGTAAATCGTGGAAATAATGGAAAGCATTTTGAATTACTTCCTTAGCCAATACTATGAACCTGGCCTATTGTTTTCAATAGCTATAGCAACTGAAATTATTTCTCCTGTAAAAAAGGAATTTTATCCTTGTTTTTTCTTACCTTTCCCCAGAATATTCTTATTAAATTTGTATAAGAATCACTCCATAACCAGCTGATTAAAAGAGAAGAACTGCATTTCATCCTGAGCTCATGTGCAAATATTTCCTCAGTTAACACATCTCTCCACTCCCAGTAGGATTAGATCATTGTATGTCTAATATTTCATAAGAATTTGCTGCTAGTTTGATAAATTGAAAAGATGGCATCTTCTTTACCACAAAGTCCTTTGCCCCACAAAAAAAAAAA
>VZRN01002351.1:30224-46254 GCA_013397935.1 Dasyornis broadbenti
AAAAAAGGCCATACTGTAATAAATAAAAATATACAGTACAGCTTCCTAAGAGAGATTCCAAGAATTTTATGTGCTGTAATTTAATCCTTAGAAAACCAGAGGATATTAAATGAACTAAACTGTCTTAGCCAGAAATCTCTGATTTGGGCTGCTCTTTGATGTTTATATCTGAAAGTCTTTGATGTCTTAAAATTGTTTCAGAAATTAGAAAAAAAATCTTTACTTTTTAAATCATTTTGTGATTACATAAATGACAATATGATGATGAATGGCACAGAATTTACAAAAATGAATCATTTCTCTGAATATTAATTTAATCAAAAAGCCAAGACTGTCTAGTATGAGCTCCCAGTGCTTTAAAGATCCTTTGGCATTCCAGATGCACAATGAAACAAAAATAGTGTAGCCTTATTATGAGCACCTTTCCACATCTGCAATCCTGTTATACAATAAACTCTTGTTCTTTTGTAGCAAGATTGCACTGGTTCTTTTTTTCTTTCTTTTTTATTATTAATTTGAAACATGTGGGGAGCGGGTAATCCAGTAAGCCATAGGCATTTCATATCAGGGCTTTCATGCAATCACATGTAACGTCAACCATCTGGGTGGAAGGATGGCTAGAACTTGCTTTGTATCCATAGACTGTGAATGACAGCACGGAGCAGAAAGAGTAGAGTTCTAATGAATATTACATATTTACTTCTACAAACGTAGGCCCATTGATGGAATAAACTGGTTTTGCCATTAAATAAAACAGCAAGCACTAGGCAATGTTTGTTGCATTTACAGCATTTTGAACGTATAGCACTGTAAATGGACGCAAGTGGTTACATATGAAAAATAAAAGAGAGCAAGTTGCGTGCATATACATGTGTAAAAAGAGAAGTTTCTGTCAGCAATGTATTTTTTTGGTCGGTAAATAAATGCCGTTTTGAAATTCACCAAACCTAGTGATTAGGTAGACTATTAAAAGATAATACTTTAGAAACCAGACGTCTGCTTTCATTTTTAGCAAAGAGAAAGCATTTTCTCTGAAAACACATTCATTTATTGTTTATTTTCAAAGTGAACTTTAAAATTAAATTACAGTGTTTGGAAGAAAAAAAATTAAATAGACATCTGAAAGAAATAGAATCTATTTATAATTTTACCTTTTTGATGTCAAAAGATATCCTAGAGGAAAGCCTTAGGGATATAAATTCTTCTCAGACTTACAGTAAAGGCATGCAATTTTTTAAGATGCATTATCCTGTATCAAAGTTTTTTGAAAACCTGATAAAAATTTAAGAGTTCGTGCATCTAAAAGATTAAAACCAACAACCAATGCAAACAGTTAAAATTATTTACAGTCCTGTGAAATCCAAACTGCACACATGTGGAGTACTCCGTATGTTGTAAAAACTGCAGTTCAGTCTGGAATTCTGTACAATAGAAGCAGAGAGAAAAATATATGACACGCAATATCTTTTCCTGTACAGTACAAATTAGTGAGTTTCTACTCTGTGCTTAGGTAACATGCTGCCTAATCATTAAAACAATTCCATGCTGATGTTTCCTTTAATGTAGCCTTCCAGGTGTTTATTCCCTGTTCTCTACAAATGATAGAATAGGAATAAATTCCAAGGTAAGAAACTGAACACTGAAATTACACTCTGCTTACATGAAGAGTTTTGTAAATGAACTATTAAAAGGCTAATCTTCCAGATTAGTTTTTCAGATAGTTAGTAGTCTGACTGACTGTTTGCTGTTGTTGTTGCTGTTTGTGTGTGAGTAGTGAGCATTCTACACAGCCCCAGCCTTTTGCATTCAGTACTTCATTTTAAAGGAGAACCAAAGCCATAAATCAGCAAATCACTTAAGCACTTGATAACTTCAAGTTCTCATTGCACTTGAAGTGAATGGCACTACTTCTGTATGGATATCTATGAACACAAAAAAGTGGGTTGCCTTTTTGGGACTAAAAAGCTCAGACCTATTATATCAAAATATTCTGCTGCATTTCATGTATATTTTCTCAGATACCATGACCACAAATGCATTCAAGATCTCTTATTTTTACCTAAATAAACTCTCTGTGGAAACAATAACTTCACTTTTTTCTGCTCCCATACCCTCCAAATATAGTCCAATACATGGTCTACCTTTGCAGTTTGCAGTACTGGTTTACATTCCACCTGTAGTCCATCACAACCTTGTCATTTCCCAACCTGTGTGGGTACATGACATTGTTCTGACCCAGATTCAGGGTCCTCATGATTTTTATGTTGGTACAATTCTTGAGAATCCTTTGAGTTAAAGTTTTCCAAATCTTCATGTCAATCATTCTTCCTTATTAGTAATATCTGCAGATTAATAGAGTATTCTTTGTCACCATCCAAGCTGTTGACGGAAATGCTGAACAATTTGAGTCTCAGGACCATACCATTGGGTATTTTGCTTATTACTGGCTGGAACTCAAAATATTCATTCTACTACACTTTTACTGTGGTGGTAGAACCCATTTACAATGCATAACAAACTGTTCTTTCAGTCCATATTCCTCAGCTTTCGCAGAAAATCGTTTTGAGGACAGTGCCAAAAGCCATCCTGAAGACCGGGTATCCATTCTTTTCCTCCTGCCTGCTCAATATGCCATCCCATGATAGCAGGCAATCAAGCTGGTCAAGTCTGAACTAGTTATTCCTGATTGCTTTCATGTGTCTGAAGATGGATTACAAAGGAGCATGCCTTACAACCTTTACAGGCATTAATATGCCCTGAAATTCCCCAAGTCCTCCTTTCACTTTTCCTAAAGATGGACGTAGTGTTAACCATTTTTATTGCAAGGGATTTCCCTGATAACCACAGGGTGTTTTCAGAGACAGTAACATCGCAATCTCTGCAGCCAGCTCTTCCAGATGGATGAATGTCATCCATCTCCACTACCTTTAAATTTCTCTCTGTTTTACTTGCCCTGTTTCTACTGCATTATTTGGTTTCTCTCTCTTCACTAAATTGCATTGGTCAACACAGAGGTGTGAGATCAGGCATTGCCTGTGAGAACCAAGACAAAACCCACAAAGTCTACTTCAGCTTTTTCTGTATCATCTCTCAGTGGCTTTTCTACCTCAAAACCCTCACATTTTACCTTAACTTTACTTTGCAACTAAATTCAGGGTCTTGTTTCATCACCTTTTATGTCCATGACTACTTTTAGCTCAGACTAGATATTGGTCTGCACATTGTCTCTGAATACCAAAGAATTGTACTATAAATGTGCATTTTCATCTTTCATTCTTTCCGCTTCTTGCATGTTTTCATTGCATTTCAATTCATCAGAAAGGTTCCCTTTTAGCCAAAAGAAAAACTAGTCAAAAAACCTAGCCAAAAGATGTCTTAGACCAGTCAAGCGGCTACATTAGGCTGCACTGGTTCCTGATGTCCCAATCATCACTTTCTAGCTTGTGAAGCTGAAATGGGAAAGGATTTCTATAGACTGATGGACAAAATTGGTTTCTACAGCTTCTTGGCGATTTTCTGTAACCAGTCTGCTCAGGAAACATGAAAAGTAAAATGGGAAACAGCGATAGATAAAATCTGAAGAGTCCAAGCTCTGGAGGGGATCCATTCAGTTTTTTGTCTTGTTTGCTCAGTCAGTGTTAGACAATTTCTTTCTGTTGGAAAAAAAACAAATTAAAAAAAAAAAATAAAAAACAACAACAAAAAAACCAAACAAACAAAAAAACAACTTATATGTTTGCTTCAGAATGCATTAAGAAATTCCTTTTCAACACGGGCTGAGGAATAAGTCAAGAAATCCTGGAAAAAAAGCTCTCATAGCAATAAAGACTAAACCAAAACCACCATGGCTAATCTTCAACATCCTAGGACATTTCTGTCTGACTACTGTGTACCAAGGTATATCAAGGTTTTAATTCACAACACTGATTTTCTACCTGAGCTAAGTTAAATGATATTTTATGACCTTTTTTACTTCTGAAAAATAGGAAGGAAAATAGATTTGCTTGATTATTCAATCTTTCTGGAACTAAAGATAAAATGGATTGTTCCATTCCTAACTTATTTTTTCTGGATCTGGTCTCACAAATGAGATAATCCCAGAGAGGTTTAGCTTTGAAAGCAAAAGCAAATGATTTGACTTTCCCTGAGTTTGTGAGCCAGGATTACCTACCAATTAAAGAATTAAGCTAGTAGACCAGAGACAGTGGGTTTGTTCTTAGCATTGCAACTAATGCATTTTGGTAACCCAGTGCAAATAATTGACACTGCTTCTCTTCAGTTTATCCTTTTGCAAGGTGATATACTTACACATTTTGCTGGTCTAGTATTTACACGCCTAAACTTGCAATGTAGACCCTTTCTACCAATGTTTGAATAAAACGAAAAATGAAAAGACAGAGTAGCAAAATAATATTACTTTCTTCAACTCACTTACTCTAGTGTTAACAAAACATGCCATAGCCAGGACCCTGTATTTATGTGGATAGCAGTAAATATCTGCAAGTCCTACTTTATGTGTTTACATAATTGCATTTGTGGTCTGGGGATGTTTTAAATGCAAATATGGGGTTGTCCATGACTCACCATGTCCTTTGTGCAAATGAATTGATGCTGTTGCTGCTCATTGTTAGCGTGGGGAAAAACCCTTATGGGGAATGAGACTTCATTACTCAGTAATTCGCTGAAGTTGGGGAAATCTGAAGCAAAGATGTCCTGCATTTACATCAGTGAGTTTGTAAAATAGGTGGACTATAAGTTGTCATTCCTTGCTCTCTTGTTTTTAACACACACTCGGGTGCGCTTTTTTATTTACTATTTGCTTTCAAAATTTACTACTTACATATAGATTTATTTGCTATTGTGCCCTCAGATCACTGTGTCCTTGAGTAGCACTACAATAGCTGCTATGGCTTTTAGGTTCAGCCTTCCAGTGTTATATTTTCCCTTCACTGGACAGAATTTGGAATTTGAAATATTAAAAACATTTGCAATGACGAGACCTTTGGGCTTCGTCTGTATGTGGTAGCCTAGCCAGAACTAGCTCTATCCTCCTACTAAATCTCCAGCCTACTAGTGCTGTAGGAAAGGGTCTTCCTTTACTCCACATCACTGCCATCAAGGCAGTGTGTACTCACAACTCCTCTTTCCCTTTCTCCAGCTAGGCTATGACTCTTTTTAGCTCTTCTTCCTTTTAAAATACACCTTTTTTTGGTCATGAAATACATTTTGGTCATGAAAATTAATTTTTGTCTCATCTTCCGGTAATGCTAAAGCGTCCAGTAATGTCTGGGCTTTTCTTCTTACTAGTCACAGAAGAAATATGAAGGAAGATTCTGCCCATGCCTGGAAGACCTTCTCATCTAATATGTGATGCAAAGCAACATGTTTGTCATAAATCAGAAAGTATAACAAAGAAAAGTCTCCCCTTCTTCTTTGTGTTTGGGAGGAAATGGGAGTAACACTTCACAAAAGTCATGTCTGGTGTTTCTTGGTATTCAGGGCCACTTTCCCAGGTATTAATGTACTCAAATGCTCCTTATTTAGTTCCAAAAACCTTTTACTCATTCATGATTATTATTGCCTTACAACTGCTGATAAGCACCAAACTCTGTACTATACCAATATTTCACTTTTTTCAGAACCTAAAATAGATAGAAAATAGAAGGAAGGATAACAAGTGATGCAACGACCCACTTGTAGGGAGGAGGAGAGACAGTTTTACTGTAGCTGTTAAAAAAAAAAAAAAATCCAGTATCTTGACTTATTTTTTATTTCTAATAAACCCAAAAGATTAATATGTTATTTCACTTTTACCCAAAACAAATAAAATTGCAATTTCATATTAGCTATGTTGTACTAGTGTCTGTGGCACAACTCTATGCAAATTTCTTTTTTTTAATAATATGACCAGGTTCCTGAAAAATTAGATATTATTTTGAATTCTAATGGGAATAAAGGCAGCTCAAATAATATTTTAAAACCTGCATGTAAATTCTCCAGCATGTAGTGAATCATGTAATTGGAAAAGACAACCTTACACAAGATTTTGAAGTAGCTGAATGTTTACCTTGCCCAAGATTTTTCTATCAGAATGGTAGATTCTCTCATCTCAGCTGGTAGTGAGCAGTATCTTTCACCACCTTTGAAACATTTTCTAAAGAAAATGCAGACTCAGGAACGTCCAAATTTTTTAATCTCATACTTACCAAAAATATGAAAAGGAAAAATAAGACAAATTAGTGTTTTCTGTGGCAAAGATTATTAGAAATGTAGTAGACTGGCACAGTTTTTACTGTGAGTTGAACATGAAAGGTTAATGTTCACTTTGGTTAGTTTCTTTCCTTACACACATATATATGAATCAAAAAAATGGGTTAAAAAAAGTATGATTCAAGAAAATGGCTTTGGGTTTCTTTACCTTCTAATGTTAAACTTATAAAAAGGATATATATAACTAATGCCAGTTTAAGTAACTTTAATGTTGCTGTTAATATTTTTATTACTAATAACAATGTTAATTTTACAAATCAATTACACTGACATTGATTATCCCTTTTTATTCTGTATTCCAATCAAATTTATTGTGTGTAAACAAAGCTACTGGGAAATGAACTGATTTCCTCATCCTTCAAAATACTGAAAATTACACATTTTTAATAGGAGTATACTTTTAAGCACCTCATTTAAGACCTACCCTGCTAGAGCAGACTACAAGTTATAAAACTTCAAATATTTTAGATTGCTTATACTTTTCTATTGTTATTGCCAAATTAATGATTCTACTCATGCTTGAGCTCGTTGCATGGTAAATTAGTACAGCTCTGAGCTGTTGTGCCAAACCAAGGCCTGGGGTTGAAGAGCCCCAAAAGCAAGTGAAAATGGGCTCTATGATTAGAGTGAGAGAGAAAGAGAGCAAATAGAGCGGTGAGAAGTGGGAGTTTGGGGAAAAGAGTGATGAACCTGAAGAGGTGAGAAGACTGAAGCCCAGGAAGGTAAAACTGAACCATGTTCCACATGGAAAGTAAGGTAACCAGCCTCTTTTTCTCAGTCTTTAATAGTAAGTTGAGTTTTCTCCAGGTACCCACCCCTTTGAGCTGGACGACGGGGACAGGGAATAGAATGGAGACCCCCATAATCCAAGGGGAAATGGTCAGCAACCTGCTACATCATTTAGACACACAGAGGTCTGTGGGACTGGTTGGGATCCACCCATTCCCTCAGTGGCAGAAGGGCTCACTGAGCCGCTTTGCATCATTTACCAGCAGCCCTGGCTACCCAGAGAGGTCACCAAATGTGAGGGCCATCTACAAGAAGGGCAGGAAGGAGGATACAGGGAAGTACAGGCCTGTCAGCTTGACATTATTCTAGGAAAGGCCATGGAGCAGATCATCTTGAGTGCCATTACATGGCATGTACAGGACAACAAGGGGTATCAGGCCCATTCAGCAGGACTTTATGAATTTCGCAGCAAGTATCCGTGAAATCTTCTAGCAAAGTTTGTCACCTACCCCCAGATCCTGATGACAGAGGGAGGAGAAGATTTGGCTGTGTAGTTTTAAAGGCAGCAAGCAGCACAATGGATCTAAAGATTTCAGCCCTGCCACTGTCACGCATGGGAATAATGTGATGGAACATAGGATGGAAACTTTCATTTTATAGCTTACTCTAAAAAAAATTGGCAAATTGCAGTAACACGGGTTTATTTTAAATTAGATTTGCAGAACCAAACCTTTTAGGTTAGTAAGCAATCAAAGCTTACTCCATGTTGCTAATAAAAACGTGTTCCAGATATATACTAATAAATCACTTGATGAACATACATTACATATAACTAATATAAAAATCATATGCCATCCATGGAGGGACCAAGTGCTCACAGCTGGATACTTAATGGGATCTTCCTAAGGTTAAAAGGCTCTATAACACAAAAGGTGCCAGAAGTTAAATTTTAGATTACTCAGATTGGAGCTCTCAATTCCAATTTACCTTATTGTTATATTTACCATAATTCTTCTATTTCTATTTGACATTTGTTCTGTTCCTGTTTTCCATTTACAAACAGAAACAATACTTATTCAATCCACATCTACCAAGTACCACGATATGGCAGCTGCTAAAACATGAGAAAGGTTTTTAAAAGCTCATATGAGATTTTAAATCTTATGTTTAAATCAGGGCTTATTTACCACAGAAAAAAAGAAAAAGGGTGAATCACTAAGCAACAATAAGCAAACACTATTCATAATATTAGCTGCTTCTAATGTGTTGAATGGGAATGAAACGGAAATTCAGTTGGAAAGATACTGTGTGATACTGTAATCGGAGACTATTGTCACTAATATGCACAAAGACACAAGCTGGTAAGAGGGACTATGAAGGAAAGAAATTCCATACCCTTAGGAGAATACCATAGCCAGAAGCTAGGAAGGCAATGGATGGTTGAGAAGTTTGGGAAAGGAGACCTGTTTTCTAGAGATGAGTTTCAGTTCAGTCTCCTTGCTAGTTGCAGGAGATACACCTGTGAACTATTAAAAAAAATCTGTAAATTCCAGATTCTAAAAAACGGGAAAAAAAGAAAAAGGATGAATCTTGATCCCCCATCAAAAATGCATTTATTCTGTTTATATATAAGCAAAATCTTCACATAAAAATACCTTTCAGACTGACATTTCCCTGCATTTTACAAATTATGAGAAGTGGAGGAGAAAAAAACATTAATTAATGGCTCTAGTGCATGATTATATAACAATAAAATTAAATAATTGTAATAAGGACTTGGAAAAAAAATCTCAACTTCTAGGTAAAGAATACATATTTTGTTGCATTCCATTAAAAAAAAAAAAAAATTATATAACAAAATCAAGATTAAAGAAGCTGTGTTTGAATAACATCACATTTTTTCATGCATGCTGATAAAAAGCCAGGAAATTCAAAGTTAAGTTTGACATTCCAACCTTAATGCATGTCCTGTTCTCAATCCTTCCCACCCCTAAGGTTATGATTAAGGAAAATGTATCATTCATAAAACTTTGCAAGCATGATGAATCCCATCACACCCTAACCACAGCTGTTCATTTGTCTATGATTTACCCAAGATTACAGTTTCAAACTTTTCTTCATCATTTGGTCCCGTATGGGGAAATATCAACAGTTGCTTCTTTAAACTCTTCAAATGATGTGCAATACCACTGTAAATAAAAATGAACTGCACTTTACTGGCAGAACATACCTACTTTTATTAGGTTTTGCCCAAAATATTGATTTTTGCCTAATGATTTCCTGTGTCAGGGAATAATGATGTTCCTGAATGTCACATTTTTGTCTGAAAGAGCCAAGTTGTGAAACCTGATCTCTGTAAGTAGGTGCTTGTATTCGAATTGCAGTCCTCTTAAAGGGAGGCTGTGACACAGGAATGCATTAATACAGTCAGATGCACACAGGATCGCTGCCTGAAATTATTGATAGGATCAGACTGTAAAGCTTTGGCTCACTGGATATGTTCTGGTTTTCAGAACAGAACTAGTCCCTCTGCTGAGCTGGTAAGCTGGACTTCACCTACTTTGTGAGCAGAGATTTCTCACCTATATCATCAGTATAAGGAATAAAGTTAATTCTTAAACTGTCTGTACAGGTAAACTATTTAGGAAAAAAAATTTGCAGAGAATTATTACAGACTCAAACTCTCGTCACCACACCAAATATACCCAGTTGTGTTTGCCTACATACTGTGGACATACATCTTACTGGGTTTTATTTTCAGTCTTTATCCATACACTGCTAATTCTAGAGTTAAGGGTCATCCTACAAACTGAAGCCAGTATCTCCAAGCTTCTCAAACTGCCCATCGGGAGAGACAGAATTCAAGTGGACCATGAGGTTCAGTACAGGTGCTCATATCTCTGCGGGAATCAGGATGTTTCCATGATAACTTGATGCTTGGATAAGAGCCAGCAGTTAGATAATATGAGCATGTTTCTAGAATCCATATTCTTTTTCTTAACTGATGGAGTCAGCCAATTCTTTCCGCAAATGAGACCTGGGGAAGTCAGAATGAGGTACCTTTGTCCTCACCTCCATACATTTCACCTATCTCTAGTGTACCAAAGGCTTTCCCAGCTGGTTCAGCCAGCAAAGCACTGATTCCTCTGGTCTGTATTAGCTTTGACCTTGAGCTTGACTTCATCAGCCTTCGTCAACCTCCTTTCTGGTTTTGTTGCAAGGCGCTCACAAAAGTACTGACCAATTCATCTTATACTTTTTGTTAGGCCTCCTTCAGCTTCACAACTGACTCAGACATAAAATCTTTTAAAATAAACTCTATCACAGTCCGATGTTCACTGCCTATTTAACCTGATAATGCATTGAGACATTAGAGGACCCCTTTACTCTTCCAGTGATACCACATTCAATCACAGTTTGCTATGCTTTCATCTCAATACTACGGCATTCTTCTATCATCAAAATAAGCAGTAGTCAACCAGCTTTGCTTAAGTATTTCATTTTTGTATTTATTCATCAGTGGTGTCCCCAGTGCCTTCTTCTTCACCACTGATTGAGCAAGTGTGAAGATGAGATATTGTCCAAACTCCCTCTATTCCCTTGTGTACTGACCCCATCTCCACACATATATTCTGTACTGATCTAGTCTGGCCTGTCAGGAATGGAAAGTGTGAGTCCAACAGGACAGGAACTGCTTGTTGTGTTTTGAGGTAGTGAGGTCCTGATCCATGGACGTTACTGTAATTTTAAGTTGAACAAGAAGATCAGACAGCTGCAATGTCAATAATTTGAAAGAGTTGGCATAAGTCTCCTACAGACTCCATCTGTTTCTGTTATTCAGGACATAGTTTGACAATGATAGCAACTCTCCAACAATTAATGAATCAGTTAAAGGAGAGAAGATTTCTCCCATTCTACAAGAAAAGTGTAGATTTTTTTTCAGTTGCATATCTAAATTTTGTGGTTTCCAAAGCAGACAGTACCTTTTAAGTCCTTGCTTAAGGAGTTATAACTGATAGAGAACACCTAAATATTTCTGCATCTCAGGGTCACCACTGACTTCCAGTGAGTTTTCCAGTAAAGTCCAGGTCACTGTTAAAATCTATAGCTCTAATCTCAATTAATAATTCTAAGTTATCAGAGTGACTGTATTTTCCTGTGTGATAATTTGGACAATTATCAGCAGAGACACACAGCACACAAGGCGATAAAAGGAGTAAAACTATTTCTGTAAAAGTGCACTTAGTTGAAATGCATGTTAACTTTGTTCCTGCTGGTACAAAGGATATTTGACTTGTTATATGGGGAGACTTGTTAAGACAAAATTATTTTCAAAACTGTTGACAACTGGAACATAAAAAGGGGTGGGCAGAAAAGGATATAAATGCTTTTCTAATAGGGGCAATAGATCAGAAAAGTTGTTGTGGTTTGGGTTTTAAAGCCAAATCCTACATGAGCATCAAAAATCATGTTATAGATATTTCTGAAGAAGAATAATTTTGGAAATAGCTGCATAGTGATTTGAAATTGTAGCCATCAGTGCTTAGTGTCTCTAAGCATCTTGTGAGCAAATTTTTAACTGATAAACGAGTGAAATGAAAAGATAGGATAAGAGAGGGGTGAAGGAAGGTAGGAATCATAAGGCAAACATCATTCACATTTAAAGCAAACCTAGAACACTCTTTGGATCACCTAATCTGGTCTGAGAAGATTTTGGAGTAACAAAGCAGAGTCTTATGAGGGCTGATTCTGCTTCTCCGACATTCTTGTTTTGTCTAGGCACTGAAGATCTGTGTCTTGTAGCATTGGATATCCATTATATATTCTTTCTACAAAGTGACAAAAATCACCAAATATTAAGAAAAAAAAAGGTGCCACATATCAGTGGTATCACACTTCATTAAGTTTATTATGTATAATCTAAAATAGTTAATATAAGAGAAAAATCAATATTTTACAAAAAAAAAAAATAAAGAGAAATTTAAAAGGATAAAAAGCAGGGAAAAAAAAACACAACCAGCTTGACAGGAGAATTCACCTTAATAACAAGTCTTCATTTTCTGCTAGGACCTCCCAGTCCTGGCTTAGTCCTGGCTTTATTGCTTCCTTTAAGAAACATTAATCTTTTATGGTTTATATTGTATTACTTCGTGATGCATTATTAGCTTGAAAAGCTTCTCCCTTTATGTTCTTGCAATATAAAACTCGTCCAACTCTTGACTGTCTTTGTAGTTTGTGTCCTGCAAAAATCTACAACTAGAGAGGTGAGCAAGAACTTCTTTCTGAAGATACATTGGTAAAAGGCAGGTCTGTCTGCCACTAAATGCTGTTTTCTGACTTGAGAAGTTCAATATGGAGGTGATGAGTTAACATTGCTCCATTATTTCATTTCATGATCTGAAGTAGTTGTATAAAATATTGTACAAATAATAATTCTGAATTCTGTAGTGACATCTCTTTCCCGGCATTTGTCCTTAATTTATACCTCCATGTCTTTAAATGAAATACTTCTCACCTCACCTAAAAGGAGCCCAAACAAGTCACAGTCCTTTGTGGGTCAGTCATAAATACATATCTGATCTTTCTTCCACCGAGTGTTTTTGTATATCTCTTAACATTTACAGCTCTTTAACTTACTTTTGGATGCTCTCTAGACAAAACCTCTCTCGAGAGATGTTTTACAACTCCTCCTTGCCTCATTGCTTCGTTCACCAGGTGTTTTATTGAATCCTATTTGTTACAAATGAGCGAGTCTCTGAGCGGCTCTTTCCTTGCTCGCTAGAAACCTCTTAGCCCTAGTAGGAGTAAAGGCAGTCCCGCTGTTCTTCACTGTTTATCCAACTTTAGGCAGGCACTTAAAGCAGCCGCAGCGCCGCCCATCAGCGGCGGTGGTGACGGCGCGACAGGATGGGGAGAGGTTGGTTGCCGGCCCGGAGGAAGGGGTGATGGGGATGTCCCGCTCCGGTACCTGCAGTGCTGCCACGGCCACGGGAACCGGCTGCCCCTCTCCGGAGCTGTCCAAAGTACCTGCGCTCCCGCGCACCTTCCGCAGCCCGAGGGCTGGGGAAGCGCGGTGAGAAATGTTTGCCGTCCTGTAGGCAAACAGGAAGTATTTCCGCGGAGAGGGATCCTCCAGCCACCCCCATCCACCTCCTTTGATCTCATGGGCTTTGAAATACCCTTAGAAATTAGAGACTAATTAGCCCCAAAGCGAGAGTGACAACAATGCATGACAAAGGGGAAGATTAGGATTTAAGAAGGCAGCTCAGGAGTGATGGGCAGTCACTCTTGAGAGAGCTGTGTGCAGAAATCGTGTGCCGAAGAAAATCGATCCGATTCGACCGCGGTGTATCTGACGCTGCCAGGGATTGCCAGGGCCGGGCTGTTTATTTAGGGACAGTCTATGGTGCAGGGGGGTGAAGACACAGCCCCTCTTCCAGTCTCCCAGGACAAAAGCAAAACAATCCCCAGCGACCGTCCTCAAGGAAACCTTGATCAAAGAAAAGTATTCAGCAGTGCCGGGTGTGCGGGTGGGTGTGTCTATGTGCATTTCACCGTGTTTTGTGGTATTTATCCATCGTTATCTGTGCGTGCGCTCAAGCTGATTCCGCTGTGCTCTGCCTGTGACCGGGACGGCTCTACCGAAGGTATAAGAGCAACAGCTGACCTGAGTAGAACTAGCTTAGCCTCCTCTCATGGGAAGGAGGAAGGAGTTTCAAAAGAAGTGCTATGAGATTGCCTGAATCAAAATGAGCTTTACGAAGCAGCCTTCTACTGGAAAGATGTTTGAACTCTGATTGAAGGAGATTTAGGGGGAATGGAGAGACGATTCCAACAGTTACTACTGGGAATGCAATATCGGGTCCCCTACAATGCTTACTTAGGCTAATGGAGGTCCTGTCATTCAGTTCCCATTGCGCTGGGATACAGGGTAAACATTCCACGGTGACCTTCTGCATGCAGGTCCCCTCTTCAGGACGTCATTAAAATCATACGTGCAGTTGTCTGACATCGATTGTCAGGCTGGCTCTCAGGGTTCAGAAATCCCGAGAGAAAGCAGGAAAACAAGCCCAGGGGAGACCCGGCTCTGAGGCTGGGGGCTTCAAGGAGGCTGAAAATCGTTTGGTTGCGGGTGTGTTAGAAGACACAAAAGTGCTCAGCAGGTAAGAGCGGAGGGTTTTGCCAAGAAGGAACTGTCCTTGATCGCTGTGACAGGATTGACTCGCTGGGGACTCCTCTCTCGGGAGCGTCCACGCGTCCCCGAGGGGATTGCCTGTCTCCTCTCATCAGCATCACGGCGAGAAATTTTACAGCCGCTCTCTCTAGTCCTGCTAATCCTGTTATCCAGGGGGTTATAAATATTAACGTCGCTGGGGCTGGGGATGGGGGACCAAATTAAGCCCTCTCTGAAGTAAGATGTCAGCCAGCCTTTTCCCAGCCCACCAGCGCCCGGGGCTGCTGGATGAGCTGCACGGCAGAGCCCCGCAAGTGCCCTGCCCGGAGGGGCTACTGGGCTCCTCGGTGCTGGATTTCGTGGCTGATCTCTCCCTGGGCACTCCTCAGGGAGACCCCGGGGCTGGGGCCACCCTGGGGCTCTGCGAGGTCACCGCCGGGCCTCCCTTCGGGGACAGAGTCCTGTCGCTTCGGGAGGGGATGGCCCGAGGGTTGTCCCTGGCTACCTTCGGAAATGGAGATCCAGAAGACGAAGAAGAAGAGGAAGAGGAAAGGATGCGCAGCGCTTCTCTCCTGGACAGACCCAGGAGAAAGCGGGTCATCACCTACGCCCAGCGCCAGGCTGCCAACATACGGGAAAGGAAGAGGATGTTTAACCTCAACGAGGCGTTCGATCAGCTGAGGAAGAAGGTGCCCACCTTCGCCTACGAGAAAAGGCTCTCTCGGATAGAGACCTTACGCCTGGCCATAGTGTACATCTCCTTCATGACTGAGCTCCTGGACGGGTGCAGCAGGCAGGAGGCGAGTTAGGGAGTGCCCGGACTCGGAGGGATGCGGCTGGGTCCGGACATCACCCGCGGCAGCGTGCAGGTGGCCTCGGCTCCTCTCTCCTGGGGAAGGAGAGCCGTGGCTCCTGCCTCGGCTTCTCACACGGCAGCCATGTAGGTGTGGGAGGCAAAACCAGGAGTGTTTGTAGAAGCTGAGATCGGGAGGACTTGGGGACAAGATGGATGGAGAGTCTCAGTGTGTTGCAGATTTGTTAATATTTATAATTTTTGTAAAGGGGAGGGGAGGGAAAATGAAGGTTCCATGCCCTTTGGTTTGTGTTATGTTGCCTGCTTGCTTTAAAATCTTTCCAACTTGTTGCTTTGGAGAAAGACTGGACCGGGGCAGTGGAGCCTTTCCAAAGTGCAGAACGGCTTTCCAGCTGGTTCAGTCCCTGCCCAGCTGCCTGCCAGGGAAATCTCGGCCTGTGCATTTTAACCCAGCGCTTTCTGACTTTTAAAAAATAAACAACAACTCCCTTTTCTTTGAAATCCAGTCTGCCAAGTCCGCGCCGTGTGTCACGAGGCCAGGGAAGCCGAACATCTGGACACAACTGCTTTTTTTGTCATGATTTCTTGCCGGGAACAGCTCTGTCCTTGCCTGTGGGCGGCCAGCGCCGTCGCTCGCACCGGGCGGGAGCTGGAGCAGGAGCGCCCGGCCCGGCCCGGCCCAGCCCGTCGGGGAGAGGTGCGGCTGGCCGGGATGCCCGGCAGCCTTCCCGGCACCGGCGGGGCCAGCCTGGGAAGCGGTCTGCATTCGCCTGAGAGACAAAACGTGAGCTTGTGGGCTTTGGTTTTGGGAAGGTCAAGCGGAGACTTTTTCTCTCTCACGGCACATCCCCCTACTCATGCACTCACACACACACACACACACCCCACACACACACACACGCCCCGCGTTTCATCGCTGCAAGGAATAAAAATAATTAAAGACATTCTGAAAAGCCGGAGCGAGAGGAAAGGGGGAAGCCCGGGGTGGGCATACCCTGGGGATGGGGACAGGGTCCACTCTGGGACTTTTTAGCGTTACCTTC
>VZRN01002351.1:46281-53781 GCA_013397935.1 Dasyornis broadbenti
GGGGCCCAGGGTGTCCCCTAGTAGCTCTCCGACCCATCTCGGTGTGTCTCTGCCCTCCTTTCTCGCTCCCCTCCCCACTTCTCTCTGCTGCTGGCACCTTCCTTCGCTGCTGCTGGGAAAGACCTGTATTTCTTTCCACGTTCGCAGCAGGCGGGCAGCATCCTGCCTGGTCAGAGCCCGGTGCACCCGCATTAAACTGCCCATTCAGGGCAGTGGTTCTGCGTGGCTTCATAGGACAGCTTTTCTCTCCACTATATATAATGACTGCGACATTAGCGAAATCAAGATTTACCCTGGATTCAGGCTAGTATAACTAGGATCCGATGTCTCGTATATTTCTTCTCTCATGTTTTGTCAGCTCTGTGGTGATTCTTCTTTTTTTCATTCTATTCACTTTAATATTATCATGAGTGATCTAATATCCTGTATTAATACTCTAATATTCTTTCTCTTTTCACTTGTTTCCTTGGTTTCTTTTTCTACTTGTTTTTGTTGACCTCCCTGACTCCACACATTGCATCTGCTCTCCATTTGTCAGAATGCTTTTTTTTCCAAGAGGCAGTTGGATAGTTAGCGCAGCTGGATCCTTTCTAGGAACTGGGGGGGTTCATCTCCTCAGATGGTTTTGTGTTGTTTTGGGGTTTGTTTTCTTTTTTTTTTTTTTTTCTAAAAATAAAACAAGAAAAGGAACTACGAATTAACAATGTTCCAAAATCAACAGTTGTTCACATAACACAATCTCATTTTAGTTACCATCATCTTAAGCAAAATGATGAAGGCAAATTCTTTTATGGAAAATTAAATAAGAAATTTAATATTCACGTCTTAGCACTATATCTCTTTGATCTCTGACAGTATGATTATATAACTTTTCATAATTTTTCCTGCTCATGCTATGGGATAAAATAAGAACTCTATAGCACACAGCGTCTTAACTTAAGAGATTCGTAATGTAAACATGTCTGTAACAGATAATTCTAAAATTATTGGTTTTCTCTTCTTGGTTTAATAACAAAACATTGGAATTTGTTCAAGATCCGAGGTTCTTTCATACTTGTGTTAGAGACTAGAGAAAAGCAGAAAGAATATGTTACATTTTATTTTTAAATACAAATGGGTCTTACATTATGAATCTTGATTCTTAATGGATCACTGGAAATTTTGCAGCAACAATACCAAACAGTAGTAACATTCTTATATGAGCCACTGATACTAAACACTAAAATGCACTTGTGGTATAAGCCAATGAACACAACATGTAAACAGAAGAGATAAAATACCAAGACGGGTTTTGAGCTGCCTCTGGGTCACACATTGATTTATAGGACCTGAGAACCTGATGAAATGGGCTTTTTTGTTTGTTTGTTTGTTTCATGATTTTCCAAAGCTGACTAATATTCACCAAAGCAGCAGTCTAAATGAAATTTTTTCCAAGGAACTCATGTTAAACCTAAAGCATGTCCTTACACCTACAAAGAGCTCAGGGAAACAGCAAGATGCCATGCAGACCCATCCCTTGGCCGCTGTGGATGTGTCAAAATCCTGGAAGTTTAGTCTCGTAAGAATATAAACCAATTATGGTAACTTTGCAGACAAGCTTCTTGATGGAGTGCAATCCCATCTCCCTGAAATAGCAAAACTGGGGGGTTCCTTTCTCCCCTAATCCTTGTCTCAGTCCAGGATAGCTGCATTCTGGTCTGTGGAGTCACAGAAGAGTACAACAGCCTGTCAGGCTTGGGAAGACAGTGAAACCCCAACCCTAACTTACTAATGGAAGCGCAGAAGCGTCGCTAACTTCAGCAAGGCTTGGGTTTCACCCACTGGAGTGAAAGGCCTTTCCCTTGCTCGGAATCCCTGCTGCCACCAAGGCTGAGTCCAGCTCCTCTGTCTCCCCAAAGCACAGTGCCATTATCACCACATTAAGAACAAAAACTGACAGTGTCAATTACTTCTGGGGAACGATAATAAGGGGTTTTTAAAGCCTTAGAGCTGTTTGATCATAGCCCATTTTTAGATCCTGGTCTGAGGCTGGTTTGTTTATGTTCTCTTTGGCCACTGAAGACTGACTTTTGGTAGAAATTTGAGTTCCCTTGAAGCTATCATGTTACAATTAGTATTCAGACGCGTAAACCGAAAAAATAAGGCTAAATCATATTTGAGAGACATTTTGAAGCTTTCGAAGAGAAGTATAAATAATCAAATGATTTTGCAATCTCTAGTTAGGTTGATCTTGTTTTACTGCTGCTGAACCTGAAAGGAGGTTTAAGCAAATCAGTGCTGGAAACAGAACAAAATATTATGATAGCATTGCAATCTTCTGCATCCACTCTCTGATCAGCCACAATGGCCCCCTGATTGGTGTTTATTATCGCATTTGTCAGCATTTCCATTATAAACACTCAAGTGTGGAGGATTTATAACTCAGCTATAAAAATTCCCTCTAGGATGAAACTTGCTAAGTGAAGTCTTAGTCCAATAACATTTTCTTTTTTCTTTTAAAAACTTTAAAATAAATTAGATTTTGAAGTCATGGAGGTGCTAAGCAAAAGTAACGGAAAAGTGGATTTGATTTCTTTTTCAGATCAGTGATTCTTCTCAAAGAGAACTTCTATATGACTACTAGTCCTTTCAATTAACTTGGACTTCTGGTTTTTGGTGGGTTTTTTTTAAAATTAAGAATAACTAAAATACTGAAGATTTAAATGTGACTACTGTGCATGCTGAGTCCCTGTTTTCATAGGAATTTGTTGTTTTACTAGGATTGAATGCTACTAATTTGCAATAATGACAGCCAAGTTTTTCCTAGTAATTTTCCTGGTGTAGTTACAAGGATGGGTAGGTGTGCTGGTTATGTTCTTTTGTAGTACAGTAAATTGTTGCTTTTTCTGAAAATTTGCTAAATATAATCAGTTCAGATTATTTGCTCTTAAAATTTCCTCAAAAAATACTTGTTTTAGATACTGAGATGAACATTTGTTACAGCAATAAATCCAAAATAAAAGAATTGAGGG
The DNA here is from genome assembly GCA_013397935.1 of Dasyornis broadbenti. Taxonomy (NCBI): domain Eukaryota; kingdom Metazoa; phylum Chordata; class Aves; order Passeriformes; family Dasyornithidae; genus Dasyornis; species Dasyornis broadbenti. Next base: position 49,293 of record VZRN01002351.1, read on the forward strand.
AAAAAATATTCAATTGCAATTACCTAGAATCTTAGCTTTTAAAGAAGTGCAGATCAGATACTATTTTAAAAATTGTACTTCATCCAAATTTTGCTTTTCTCCTTCTCTATCAGGGGTTTCAGTGGTTACTTTAGTCTGGCTGGCACTAAAGTTTAAGCCCTTGAATTTTTCACAGCCACTGCTCACTGCTGATCACCAGCTATGGTCCAGTTCAGTGGTGCTCACAGACCTGAAAGTCCTGTTTCTTCAAAGAACTCAAAATAGGGAGTAATTCTGTAATCTTTACTTTGGATGTATACATTGGATGCCTACATTATTATATACTTATAAGGACTGCAACATATTCAGATTGTTGTGTGCATTATATTATCTTAGTGCGGCTTTTACTGCTGTCAAAGGCTTCAGTGCCACAACTGTGACTCAGTTCATCTCCTCCCGTGCTGAGGGATTTTGAATGGTTCCCACACAGAGTAGCTGTGCTGCAGGACAGGCAACACTATTGTCACAGACAGCTTTATTTCAGGCAAGTAATCAACCACACTGAAATTCTAGGCCTCTCTATGCTTTTGTCATACCTCTGCCGTAATTTCAAAAAGAGAGATAAAGAGAATCTTGTTGGTTTAACTCTCTCTCCTTAGCTCTGAAAGCAGAAGAAAGACAATAATTGGCCCTGTGAGTTCCAGTTCCATCTTCTCGTGCTCCAAGACTTACAGGAGATCAAGGAAAAGTAGTACATTTTATGATTTTCTACACAGCAAGGAGGAAATCTGTGAATGGGGAGTCTTCAACATAAACATATGCACTGAGAGAAAAAAAAGTTAATTCAGATGTTAATATTTTTTTGTTTCTAACATTGTTTACTTACTATGCAGTCTTTAACCTTGTTAATGATTCTAACTTTTGAAACTTACAGTTATCAGAGGAAAGAGTGGTGGCTATAGAACAAAGGATTCAGGAATAAATATACCACAGGAACCACCATTACTGCTTGAACATTTCAGGTTCATGTGGGAGAAATGGTGTCTCTGATCTGGCTAAAAGGTAGTTTAGCACAGACTTTCAAAACAACCAATGGTTTATGATTGTTCATCATTTTGTGTGGCCAAGATGGGATATCATGTAAAGACCCTGATGTCACTGCTGAAGCAAAAGTTGTGACCTGAAGCCATAGCCATTATTTTTGTGTTTGATGGAAAAGGAAGGTGTGCAGCTCCACTAGCCCTTTTCTCTTCAGCTGTGAGTAGAGATTACAGTGAAATTATTGGTCATATCCAGTGTTGCTGGGAAACTGTATTACATTTTACAGTGCCCTGGGTTTCCCACTTAAGCTCTTAGGGGCTTAGCAGGGCTGCTTCCATGTGGAAATGTGTGTAAAGAAGGCACTGGGCCTCGCTCGCAGAGCCCTGCAGCAGGAAGGAGTCATGCTCTTTCCAAAGGGTGTTTCTGGGTAAAGTGCCGTCTGCACCCCAATAAATATATCAAGGGACTAGAAATATAAAGACAAGTTTCAATAAACAGAAACTTTTGCAAGTCTAAGGGAAGACTCAACAAAGCCTTGGCACCCTGCTCCAACCCTGGACCTGGTGGCTTTTTGACTTTTCCTGTTAACCCTCCACTGCTCTGCTCCCTTCCCTCCTGGCAAACAGAAGGCCTTTGCACTACAAAGAATGTCTCCTTTAGAACACATTTATTTGGGAAAAGAATGTAAAACCTGATAGAGTTAGATCCAGCCACAGCTCAGCAGATTTCATGTTGCAAGTGTGCTATATTTTCTATTAAAGCTGGCGCCAGCGATCACTCGCTGCCATTCAGTCCACGCCGTGTGGTTGTATATTTTCTTAATGAGGATCTGAAATCAGCCTCTTTCACTTAACTGACAGTCTGCCAGAATTATGCCATCTTTCCAAATGCAGAGATCATATGATCCATCTGTTGTCTGCAGCCGTGCAGGGGAAAGATTTTCCAAAGAGAAATGTGGGTTGGCCCCAAAAGTATGTAATTATCCAAATGCTGAAGTGTTTCAGATGTTTCAAGGTGATCCTGGACCTGATCTTGGCCATCGAATCTCCTATGAAGTCTTTTAGAATAATGTACATAACTAAGTCATTGAGTTGCCAGGAAGTTTTCAGAGTACAGGAGTAATTTTAAAATTATTTTTAAATAACTTCGAGCTGAATCAGATATTTAGGACTCAGCAGCATCATCTGGGCACATTTGTCAGTACTAACAATCTTAAGTAGCTCACATTTTTGTTGCCAATATTATCACATATTATACAAAATATAAAGAGCATTAAGTGAATAGGCAGAAAGATGTTTTAATCTGTTTTAATAATACTTAAATTTTATTCTACAATACTGCGGTAACTCTGCAACATCATTGATTCTCATAACTCTGCAAACTACCAGATGCAAAAGAAGTTGTAGGATGATGAATAATGGTAATGGAGTAAAAAAAAAAGGGAAGAGATGATTGAGAGACTGTAAAATGAAGGGCTATCTCAGATCTTTCTCTGCCTTACATGAAGGCGCGTGGAATTTATTTCATATTACATCTGACTCAGTTTAAATTTTCTTTTCAGATATCTTGAATGTTGCCAAATATGATTAAACTGACAGTTTAGGTCCTCATCAGGTGCCACCTTCTTGACGTACAGAACCCAAATTTTAATGATGAACAAATGGAACTTTCTCTGAAGTACTGACAACTGTGCTCGAACTATTGAACCAATCCTTGGTAAGATGGACTTTAACTCCTATTGCTTTATCAGCTCCAAGGTACTAAATTTGGAGACGTGCACCTACTCATTGCTTTGTACTGTCAGCCGTACTGGGGTTGACAATAGCATAAGTCAGTTCTCACTGTTGTGTGTTTCAGACATCCAGGAACTGAATGATTGCAGCATCTCCTCTCAGATCACAAGTGCCATACTTGTGGACTGAACCACATTGTGCTGAGGAAGTTCTGTGGTGTTAACAGCATGGCCATTGCCCTTGAAGAGAAATAAGTTCTACCAAAGCCATAAAGAAAACACATGGCATTTGTCATATTTTAAACACGAAGGCATATCTCCTGAAATACATAAACCAAACCAAACCAAACTCCCCACAAAACCCAAACAAACAAACAAACCAAAACAAAACAAAACCAAAACCAGATAAATTTCTCATCTTATATTTGAGAGCAGTAGAAACATGAACCTTTAATGTACCATTGGCCAAATTAATTGCAGGATCCAGTGCATAAGCCACATATTCGACTGGAGGGCATTTTGGTGTATAAGATCAGTGGGTTTTGCCTTCAAGGTGGAAAGGGACCTGAGAATGACAGCAAAGGAAAAGTTCTGACACCTACTTCAATCCTGCTTCCCCTTACAAAACACAGTTGTTGTGAAGATACAGGTCATTAGAAATACTCATTTTGAGGGTTTCTGAATCACTTCCATAGCACATAAACACCAAATACCACCCCAAAGATGCAGTGTGACCTCAGATATGAAAAGAGAAGACTTTATACACAAAGTATTTTCTTTCGCTGAAAACATCCAGTGACACATTTTCAAATGACAGAAAGTCTACACAGTTTGGTAACGATTGTCTTCCAGTAACATGGTGGAAATGCAGGCGACACTATGGAGGTTTCTTAGTGGAAACCTAGGGAAAACACAAACCTATATTTTCTGTGGTTTCTTTCCCCTCCACGTATAATGCTACCACTGCATGCATGGCGCTGCTCTCCTGTGTCTGTGCTGCAAATGGAGTGATGCCTGTCTGCATCATTTGTGGTGCCACATCTGTTACTGACGAGCTGCTAATCCATTCCCTTCAATTTTGATGCCCTTACAGTGGCACCTATTCCAGCATGGATTTTGCATGCCATTTTCAAATGCTCTTGAGCAAAGTTTAATGGCAACTTCTTGTCATATAATATTTTGCTAACCTCTATGACTTAAGGAGCAGCAGAAATCCTTTTTTCCTCAATGAACAGTTTGGAAGGGATATGTGTGGAGAAATACAACACCTCCCATTCCCATAGGAATGAAAAAGCATCTTCTACCTCTGTACAGCAGTATAACTTGTTTCTGATATACGTTAGTTCTGTGGGAATATGAAGGGCTGTTTCTTGCAGTAATAGCTGAGTGGCTGTATTGCCTTTTTTCCTCCTATCTATATGCCTTTGGGTTGGCCCCTTACCCTTAATGTGAGCAATTAGGAAGTGCTTCCTATCATACATCTGATTTAGCATTAAGAACTTAATTTCCCAACAGTGCATCTAATCTTAAAAGATGGGTTTTTTCTTCTCTTTTGGATGAAATTTCCTACCCACAGTGAATTCTGTGAGGAAATGGTAAGACTTAGACAGTTAACCTGCCAGCTACACTAACAAATCAGATAGTTTGACATCTAGACCAGACTATTAGTTCCTGCAATGAACTGACAACGTGAAACCACAGATGGAAGGATTTGGTGTTGCAAAATTTTACCTGCCA
>VZRN01002351.1:56281-60440 GCA_013397935.1 Dasyornis broadbenti
TGTTCACTATGAGTTATGGTTGCTTCTCACATGACCTTTTCTTTCATCTTCATCTGTGAGAATCCAATAGCACCTGAAAGCCTAAAGGAGACAACACATAGTGGAAAGCACAAGGGGAGATCTTTCCCAGGGTTGCAGACATGGCTAACAGGGTAAAAGCCGGCTTCCATGCTGAAATTCTGGCTCTATGGTTTTGACTCCAACTGCTTGAGCTGCAGGGAGTTTGAGTCCACCTGTAAGAAGAACGCTTTGTGCAATGCTTTTTCCATCACCCGTGCTGGATGTGCACCCTTCCCTACCCTGGAAGAAAAAAGCAGAATTTGCAGCTAAAAGGGCATAACGTTTTATGGAGTTTTCATGGGCCAAGTGTACTGAAAGATAGAATATAGAGATTTGAGTAATGTGTGGGAGCAGGAAGTATACAAGAAAAAAATATATTTATATAGTTCAGAAAAGATGGAAGAGACGGAAAAGAAAAAAAAATCAAAGGACCTGAAATAGCAAATAAGCTCCATTATTAATAAAAATAACTATTATCCCCTGGAGTGTAGATAAGCTTGTTTTTCTAAGCAGATTTTTCATATTTAGATGTGAGACCGCATAAACAAGACCCAAAGCCATAATTAGGGGCAGAGCTCCACCACAGCATTAGATATGTTGATCTCTTGTGATGGAAAGGACTGGTCTTGTCTAGGATACATGAAAAGATACCACTCAGGCTTCCACCAAGGTTCTTAGGATCTGCTTTAACAGCGCCATCCACTGCCACGAATAATTTCTGGAGCTGAATTAAAGATTTTATATAAAAACACGTGTTGCAAATAACTTCAGATCTTTATTGGGACACCTGTCTGCTATGTGGGATTGCTAGTTAGCTAGTAGGATATATGTATTTCTCGGCCTTGAATCGGGAGCTGGGAAGAAAGGAGGATGGATGCAGAAGATGCCTGCAGCTGGTGCGCGGTGGGCGCAGCGCTCCCTGCCGCCGGCCCAGAGGCAGGAAGGATGGGCGACGGGACCGGCTGCGCACTGGGGACACTGGGAACACTGGGAACAGTGCTGTCGCATCCTTTCGTGGCAGCAAGCTGCTACGACTTTTACATGAGCGGCCACATGACAAAGACTTTAAAAAATTAAATTAAAATCACTGTAGTAATTTTGACAAACTGGGTCGTTAGAGGAACTCCTTGTTATCCGTTTTCCAGAACTTCCGAACGAAGCGAGTGTCAAAGAGCCCTGAGCTAGAAGCACACCCGTGGGAAGTGTCCGTGTGCCCGCGGAGGATCCGTGTGCCGGATCTTCCCCCAAGACACAGCACGGCCGCTCCCGAGGGCGCAGTGGCCGCATGGGGCCACCACAGCGAGAAAAAAAATACCCGCTCGGGTCTCGCTGAAACACGTGCGAGCAGACCCGACAGCGGGCGGGCGGCACCTCACGGCCGCGAAACTCGGGTGACCCAGCCTGCCGGAGCTCGGTTGCCGCGGCAGCACGGCGGGTGCCCGCCTGGCTCTGCTCAAGGCGGGAGCGACTCACCTGGAGCCGCAGCGGGGCCGGCGGGGAATCGTGCCCTCCGGTGGCCGCCGGCCGCACAGCCCCGCCCGGCCCCGCAGAGCCGCCCCTCAGCCCCAGCCCCGCCGGCGGAGCCCAGCCACACCGCGCCCACCCACGCCGGGCCCAGGCAGGCAGGACGGATGAAGGGAGATGCTTGCAGCTTTTCCGCGTCCTTGTTGTATGAGCTGCCTCTGTGATGTGAAGGAAACACTCTTGAGGTGAAAGAACAGGAGAAATGGGTCCCACTCTCATAACTTTTATATATTCCTTCTGCCCGTTTGCTGTTGCTGTACAGAATTTTGTACCAGGGCACAGTGACAATTCCTAGCCTGTTTCCCGGCGTGCTTTCAACACGGAGCAAATTACAGCATAAACGCCAGTGTGGAAGTTTGCTAGGTGTTCTCTCATCCCTTTTGAAGGGATATGGTCCTGACCAGGCTTTCACCTAGAATCCACAGGAATTAAAATACCTGGCCATGGAAAATAGTAGGGAAACTTCAATTGAGTTCAGTGGTCTTAGCAATACAAAGATACAACTTCTGTGGAAACACCCGACTGAAGGCTTCAGCATCAAAAACATGCAGACAGGCTGTCTCTAAGCATGCATCTATACAGTACTTACATTGCTCAATTTCCCAAGGAATCACCAGCAGTGAGAGTTTTACCACAGCAAACAGCCTTTGTGAGCTAAATTACAATGTGTGTATGTTCTTGCTGTATGGGCAATACAGAACAGCCTTACTGCAATCCAACTGTAATTTGTGTGTATTCACAATGTGCATAACACATTGATAAGGGGCACCGTTGTAGTTGTAACCACCAGATCCTGAGCACATTAGTTCTTAAACTTCTGCACTGATTTATAAACAGCTTTTTCTCATTTTCACCGAGTCAGGCAGACAAAATCAGACCTTTTACTAATCCGTAGAAGTCAAGGAAAGAATCAACCTTTTGGCCTACTCAAAACCTGTGTTGTTTCTGCCTGGCTAAGGCAGATACCGCTTGTCCTATCCTGTGAGGGTCTCAACAGTTAATGGGTGCCTACAGAAGGGCTGGCGTAAAGGCTGGGTGAATCCCTTACAGCTATCTCCCTGTGATCAGCCATGACCACAATTATCATCACAGACCAACTTATCCCTCATTTCTTCCTGCCAGAGGTTCATCATTTATTTAGCTCCATGATCACACCCACACCTGTAATCTAAATGGTTGCTTTACCAGAGTTATACCTTACTGCACAGGTGACAAAATGCTGGAGTGCCCTGGGTCCTGGCAGTGCTCCATGTTAAGATTCCATCCCACAACACATATTTTCCTGAGCTGAAGCCCAGGAAAGCGTGCAGGAATGGACCTGGAAGCATCTCTAGAAAGCCCCTGGATCTGTTTGCAACTTTGCTAGCTATCACCAAAGAGTGAAACGGGGTTGAGATTTTGCCCAAGGAGCCGGGAGAGTTCTTACCTAAGCCATGCCTATGCATAGAGGAAAACAGGACATGGCATCCTTTATCCCATACTTCAGAGTGGTCTGCAGGACTACCATAGTGGCTTAGTGGAGGTTCAAAACAGATGGTTTAACTCTACATAACTAAAATACAACTACTATTTTAGTGTGAAACACAAAGACTTCACCTCAATTAGCACCAGAATTGTAGATTTCAAAATAAACCAGAATTTAATTGATTTTCTTTAATCTCTGCACAGACTTCACACCCCTTCCCTCCTGACACATATATATGTTCACACTGCAAAAGATCAACAGTACATGCATGCACACACAAACACATCCTCACATATAAACACACCAGTGTGTCTTTTTCTCTCACACAGAGCCCCAGACATGACTCTCTGACACATCCACCTTTCTCCAGATGCAGCTCCACACACCCCACTACTAGGCAGGGTTGTTGCCTGCCAGCAGGCCTGGGGGATCCAGGCAGGCTCCCACAGCCAGCCCAGCACAAGAGCCCCAGGACAGATCGTTGGCACCACAGCTCATCTGGCCCCTGCACTCCTGTGTGGGTCTTGGCAGTAACATCATGGGCTTAGTTTCCTTTGCTCCTGAGCCCATAATTTGTGAGTCAGAGATAAAATAAAAGCCCAGATGAAGATGATGAGGGGATGGTTTGTGCTGTAGTGGTTCATACAGCAGTGTGCAGGTCCCAGGTAGAACCTCATGAGTCCTGCTAACCACTGCTGCCTGCTTTTGCTGCAGGTTACATGAAGAGTAGCTGACACTAAGTCCAGCCATCTGCTATGGTCAACCCCACTCCTCTCTCCTCAACTCCCTCCCTCCATTTCCCCATGTTTTCTTTTTTTACAAACCATATAATACTGCTTCTCCACCTTTCCTTGCCTCTTCCACACACCTTGCTGCTCACCCTCCCCCTGCCCCATGACAAGGAGGTGATGTCCTGCATTCCATTCAAAGTTCAGGAGACCCAGACAAGTCATGCTTCCTGCCAAATAAGCTCAGGAGGTGCTGCCCCTCTCTCTTTTCAGGCAGCATCCTCTTCCCAGCAGGGTAATAACTATGCAGGTTTGGTTTTGTACTTTGATGGGTTTTTTCCCATAAGAATGGGAGACGGAGGAGGGAAGGCGCGGAAGGAAG
>VZRN01002353.1:8939-24017 GCA_013397935.1 Dasyornis broadbenti
GTGGCCTTGAAGGGTTTATTTTACTTCTCATTTACTCCTCTGACTCTGTTAGTAGCAAATTAGATCACTTTGCAACCTAAGTTAGTCCTGTTTTGCCTATTTTAAGTGTGTCTTCTCCCAGGTTTCCTTATCTCAACTCATGAGCCCTGGGTGTGGGTGTGTTAATTTGGGGGTACCTGGCATTTGGCCAGGCTCAAACCATGACAGCCATCTAAACCCAACCTCTGGCAGTGGGATGCCATTCCTCCTGTCACTCCAGGCTTTTTACCAGAGTCCATCTCCAGCTCTCTTGGAACCCCTTTAGGCACTGAAAAGGGCTCTAAGGGCTACCTGGGGCCTTCTCTTCTCCAGGTGGAACATTCCCACCTTTCCCAGTTGTCTGTGTAATGTTCTAGCTCTTGGACTGTTTCTTGACCCTTCCTGGCCTTCTCTATACTTCCTTGAGGATCTCTCCATCCATCCCAAAGCCACCACAACTTGCACAGACAGCAGGTGCCTGGAAGAATCTGCCCCAAGGGAAGAGAATACACAAACTTTTCACTGTTAGAAACACAGAGCTGGGAAGAGCAGCCTGACCTTCCAGCGCTGCTGGAAAACATTTTAGCTGAGGAAGGAGTTTTGTTTCACTGGGGATGTCATCTCTGCCTTTGGCTTTTGACACAACCAAAGGAACAGTCATTGATTAGAGGCTGAATAAAACAATATATCCCAGTCCTGCCCACCTTTCCTTCAGGGAACTGACAGGGTGGTGAGTTCATACAACTCTTCTTAATGAGATAGAATCCTAGAAAGTGGGAAAAAAAAAACCCTCCCCTTTCTTCAGAAGCCTTGGAAAGTTCACTTCCATACCCAGAACCAACCAGACCACCTCTTTGCCTCTGTTTTTTTTCCAGGGTAAAGATGGCTCTTCCACCTTTTAACAGGCCTGCCGCTAATTTTCCATCACAAGTTACTCAATGGTACAAAAGCTTAATCAAAAGTACTTTTAGTTCGAAGTTTAGAGACACCATTTACTTGGTTGTTTATACGCGCTCACATCTTCAAAATGTTCACATCTCTAAGTTCCGTCAATCTCTTCCAAATTCCACATGAATCCTCTGCTGTGATTAGACGCAAAGTTTTCAGCTTCAAATCTTTCAAAACTGGAACATGAGACCCAGCAAAGCCCTTGACCATCCACTTTTCTATAGTCAATTCTAGTCTGGGGAAAAAATTCAAGCCAGACTGTTTTTCCACCATTTTCTGTTCTAGTCTGAAAGATTTATAAACTTTAATACAAAAGAGTTCAAATCTGCAGCAAAATAACTTAAATCAAATTATATAAGCAAAATAACTTTTTTTTCTCATTCACCACGTCACAGGTCCTGGTGGGACCATGAAGTAGAACAGATGCAGTGTGGAGCAGGGAAAGAATTAGGATCATTTCTCTAATTCCAATTTTCTCAGTAAGACTGGGAAAAATAAGGAGAATGTAGTTTACGTGAAAAGGTTTATATTTATCTTCTCTATATTTATCACTGGTTTTAGGGACTGGCAGATAACATACACAGGGAAACATTTCCACCTCTATCAGCACAAGCAAACTTTACATACCAGTATGGAATCTTGGAATAGAAACTATCAGGGTGCCTTTTACCAAGGTTGTATCTCAGACACCAGCCAGTCTAACTATTCACAGGAGAGGAGTTGAGGATCTCTCTTCTTCTGGGATAGGTTTACCTCCTTTCGCACTGCCAAAAGCAAATTTTCCTTACGGATTAATATTTAAGAAATTTCTTGTGAATTTGCTAAGATGATGTAGCAGTTTCACAAAAACAACATGGACCTCCGCTTCTCATCTAGCAGGATCGTCTTTATTACACACAATGGAGTATATGTTTTTTTCTGCATACAGGTTTTAGGATCATTATGCAGCCAGGCAGCAGGAGAGACAAAGCAACCACACAAGAAGAGTAGAGTGATGTATCTGCTCTCTGTCGTCATTCACACACACATGCATATCCACAACCCAGTCTTCTGGGTTGCACACCAAAGCATTCTCACATAGGTGTTTATGGCTGGAGGTGATCCTTTGGAATACGCTTTCCCAGGGGAATAGAGCTGTTATCAAGGTAGAGCAGGCCAGGCAGGCCAGCAGGCCAGCAGCCTGAGCAGGCCGGGCAACTGCCACTTCTACAGATAACAGTCCTCGGACAGACATTTTTTCCGCTGTACTCATGCTCTTTTCAGAGTAGCCTGAACAAGTTTTCTAGCCAGAAGACTCCATATTAACACAAATGCCCACACCTCAGTAGCACAGTTATTTACACCTTGGCTTTTGGCCACAGAGAAGTGTTCTTAAAGCCCCAGCAGCACCACAATCATCAGCACAGGTCACTTGTGCACTGTCCAGGTGCACACAAAGCGTGCACAGGCCTCGAACTCCCCCCACCATCGCTCAAGTTGCCTTTTGGAATGATACAAAAGCAGGAATTCTGACCTAATTTGGGCTTTTCTCCCCCTCCCTACCTTCTGGGCACTGTTGGGTGAGGCCAGCGCTCCCTTTCTGGCCTGCTGGATTCAGTTTGACTGCTCCAATCTCTTCCCCACCGTGGAATTATGGCTTTAATATTACACAGGGATGTAAGCAGACCAAGAGCTGTCTCAAAGCATGTGAACTAAAGACAACCCTACAATCACTGGTGTGTTATCAAACACGAAATTAGTGCTTTCAACCTTTTTCTGGCCCCCAAATGCAGCTAATGAAGACAGGAAAATAAATTCAAACCGAGCTCATTTAAATAGGCTTATGTTTCAAATTCAGGTTTTACAGCTTCACAAAGAACTCAACTTCCCCACTACATGGATTTAAAATCATTAACCAAACTCAGTAAGTCAGAATCAGAAAAACATTGTTGCTGGCAGTGCTGGAAACACTGGTTTCCCTGAGTTACACAGAACTTGACTTAAACTGGAGGAGAACCTGAGGCCCTGCTCATGCTGGCTGTGAATATGGCATCTGGTACATGTGTAGGTTACAGTTCATATGCAAAAGATCCATGCAAAGTGCATTAAAATAGTTCCTACCTGTGCTTTCAGAAGGCAATAAGGTTTTTCTATGCAGTAAACATTTTTTGAATTAAAAACACAATACTATGCTCAGCTGGAGAAGAGAAAGATGAGATCTGCTAAATTTCTCTAGGCCAGGCAACACAAAAAATTGCAAAAAACCCTTTTCACTTTGGGTCAGAAGGAACCTTTCATTCTACTCTTCCACCATTTTCAACAATCTATCATATTCATTTTGTCTCTTTTCAAACAAAAAGCCTATTCAACTTTGAAAATCATATATTCTGGTGTTCCCAACCAACACACTAATGCATTTCTCTTCCTCCCCTCTCCTCCAAATATGTCTTAGAACAGAAACATTCCCTTTTCCTGGGAACCTGTAGAATTCTGTGTCAGCATCTCAGTGTTGCCCGGTGAAAACCCAACAGATTTCCAGGGGATTCTGCCTGCTTGGATTTCCAATTCCCCTCCCCCCAGCTCCTCCTTGCCCTGGCATCTGGAGCTGCTGTTTCCACTGGGCAGGACAGGAGGGTTTCACACCTCCATCTTTCTCGGGAGCTGCAATGGGAGCCTTTGGGTCCTGTTTTGTCAGCTCCCCCCAGGCCTTGCAAAGCAGCATTTTCTTCCACCCTTGCAGGAGCTGCCTCACAACCCCCTGGAACAGTCACTAGCCAAACCCCCTACTGCTCTGGGCTGCTTGTTTGTTCCCAACCCTGAGGTATTTCATTGAAATAAGGGGTGAAAATCTTCCTCACAAAGAGGAGCAAAGGGGCACTGCCCCTCCAAACACAAACCCCCCAGTTGTCACCACTCCTGTTCCACCACATCAGCCGCATTATTAGATGGGCCTCCACTAAAAACCCAATTGTTCTTTCCTGCAGGAATTTCGAGGACCACAGAGTGGCTGTGCCCAGGAGATTTGTCAAAATCCACTACGATTTCACCGTGACCACCATCAAGCTTTCAGTGCTGAAGGATGAAATCCTGGATATAAGAGAGAGTGTTCTTGGAAAAAGTGTGTCCTCCTCCCCGTCCCAGAGGCAGGAGAGAACTCAGGAGACTGGCAAGCACCAACTCCAGTTTCCCTGTTTGTGTCACAGCAGTGATAACGAGGCTTTGCTCAAATCTAAAGCCAGAACAGACTGACTGTGCTGTGTTGGGTCATTTCCTCAACTCAAACACATCAGTCCCATCACGACTACAGTGAAGAGGGAAGACAGCTTCTCACTGTAGTGCCCTGCTCATCCCCTGCTGGATCTGTGTTCCTTTTTACCACTTCACCTACGCAAAGGATTATTTTCTGGGAAAAACTCCTTTTTCGTAACCTTTCTCTTACTGCAGTGCTGTTGGCACCTGGAGGATGTGGGACGTGATGTGGGCTAATACTTATCTGTGACCTGAGGAAAAGGTTTCTGTGCAAAATATAGCATATGTTAGTGATCAGCAACAGAGAAGCTCTGGGTCTGGAGGCAATTCCAGATAGATAAGACAAGAGCTAAGAAAGCAGCCCTGGAGCTCGTGACGCCTCCCAGGCTCTCAGGCAGGCCAGGACAAGCAGGGCAATAAGTGATCACCCCATCCATCTTTCCTCCAACATGACCTTCCTCCTCCCCCTCCCAAAGAGAGATTCTTATCCCTTCCAAAATGTTTAGGCGTGTCTAAGGAACCTCTCAGGTCACTTAATTTCTCTCCCTTCCTTTGCTCATCTCCTGCCACACACACAGCACCTGCCTGGCCTGTTCCTTTGTGTGACTCCATAGAATTCCCAGCCAAAGAGGAGATCCACATCACTACCTCACCCTGCACATGCTAGAGGGGGTCACAGATCAGGAGAGAGACCAGGGGCCCTGCTCACCTCTTTCCCTTATCCCACCCTATTCACTCCTGGAAGCAGGAAAACAGAAAGCCCTGTAATACAAGGACACATATCTATTTATAACACTTAGTTGTTCTCTACAGTCTTCAGGAGTTTCATGGGAAAAGTGATACTAGATGATATGTCACTGGTGTTTTCATAGAATCGTAGGATGGCCAGGGCTGGAAGGGGCATTCAAGCTCGTCTCATGAGTGTGTTTCTCACTCCCAGTTTGTGCTTCTTGCCACTGCTATTCAGCTGCCGAGTAAACCTGGAGCCTTAAGGACTGGGATCAGCAAATTACTTACTAGAAGTAGCAGAGAGGACTGAAAAGATCTCAAGCCCAAATCTCCAACTGTAGATTCTCACAGAGCTGTCCTTTCACATCCAGTAACAGCCAAGGGGTGATGGGAGGAAAACAGATGGCAACACAGGGGCACAGGAAAATGGGAACATGGTTCTCAGAAACACAGAGTCCATCCCTCCTGACCTCTGCTGCCTCACGTGGGCTGATATTTTCCACTCTTGCTGAGAAGTCTGCACGGCAGTTCATTTGTTTCAACAGCCCTAAGGGAACTGAGTAACTCAAACCTAGGAAGCTAACAAACTGAAACAAAAACTTAACAGCATCACCCTGTCCCTTGTCGCCACTTGACAGCATTGTTGGAACCAAAGACACACTGCCAGATCAGGTTTACAGCCCTGAGCAAAACTTGAGCAGAAGCTGGTGGATATTGATAGGTTCTATGACCTTTGAATGTGGTGGATGCAACAGGGTAAGTTAGAAACTCAAGAAACAAGATTGGTCCCGTTGCAAATTTGTACACGAAAAAGATGAAAATCTGTTTCTCTTGCCACTTGTGGTGCAAGAAACCATAAAGTAGCTTTTTAGATCCCTCAGCTGTGATTTTGCAATCCCTCTTCTCCGTCATCCTGGAGAAGAACTGCAGAAGTCACAATTTCTCCCAAAGACAAAAAGAAGTTTCAAAAGCTGAGAGGAGAGTCTTGGCTTAGGGGGAAAGGGGAGATACCCCATTCTATTCCAGGACCCTCCAGCCTCAAAAATCGCACCAGTCTTCCTGTACACATTTGTTCCTGATGGAATTCTGAAGGTCAAAATGGGGAATGGAGACCTGTACGAGCAGTGTCAGATAACTTGTTAAACAGGCATTTTAAGGAACACAATCAAAAAAACCCCCAATGCATCCAAAACCATGCCACCAACAAAACACACCTAAAGATCCTGAAGGGTCTTTCAAGCAAAAAGGCCCCAAATCCATGGGGCAGAGCCTCTTGTTTCCACTAATTAATCTGCTTTTTTACTGATATCACTTACCTCTTTTAAACTGGATTGACTTTTACAGCATTAATTAAATACTGTAATTTAACTGCAGCTTGAAGTTCAAGTTCAAAAATCCTGTTTTGTTTTCATTCCAGAAATGCAGAGGGGAGTCAGAGCTCCAAGAAATCATGAAGTATTGCCAGGAAAGAATGTACTCCGCTCATTAAAACCTCTCTGCTTTATTTCAGCCCTTAGTCCTAAGTAGTGCAGAAGAAAAGGGAAGAAGAGCAACGACTCCTGGCCCACGCCAGACAGAGCAGAGCTCCCCTTGGGATCCAGTGGCCATCAGAGCAATAAATCCTTAAACACTATCGGTAAGAGGTGACACTAAGACCATGAGCCACTGGGAAAGGTGTTCTAGTATTGCATAAGGTATTTTTAAAATAACTATGTATTTCACACTGAAATTTTACCTGCATGCAATCAGAACAGGATTCAACATGGGGCTGGATGTATGACAAGCGAAAACAGATCCCCCAAAGCTTTTCTCTGAGGGCTGTCTCTGCTCCCACCGCCTTGCTGGAAGAGCAGGCATGGCACATAGCACAGGTGTTGGAGATTGGGGAATTTTTCCATTCTGTTACTAGGGAATCTTAACGACTGGGTACTTAAGAGATGAAAGATGTGGCTGGGTGGAGCCAGGGGAGGAAGGTATTTGGCTGGTGATGTCACTTGCTCTGGGAGCCTTGGAGGGGAATAGTGAAGCTACTTTTTTTTCTTTTCACTGGAGCCGTGGGAGCCCAGCTCTGCACTGTTTTTTATTTCCTTGCTGGATGGGTTTTCATTTAGGAAAGCATGGGATCCTGACCCTCTTTCCCCCACCTGGAGCATGCATCTCCTGGCTGGGTCCAGCAGCTGCTACAGGGGAGCCCACCTGTCGCTGACCCGCAGTCCCTGCCTGCTGGGACGCACTATGGCTTCTGCCACCGCTGCAGAGTTTCTGCCACTTTTTGCTTGCCAGCCTGGGTGAATGAGCCCTGCTGTCCCTGCCTGCCCCGGGGGGTGGGGGTGCTTGGGTTTCCTGCTGCAGCCCCTCTCGCCATCCAGCCCTCATGCCACTCCAGTCTGCCTGCCATTAGTCACTGAGAAGAGGACCTGAGTTCGTGCCACAGCGCACCCTGTAGCTGCGCGCGAGTCATCGCACCTGCCCTGCCCAGCTGGGAGCCCAACAGCGCCCCTACCAGCCGTGACCGTAACTGCACCAAAGTGGGGAGGCAGGGTGGTGTCTGGCAGCCCAGAGGAAGCTGCCACCGGGTTTCCGTTTTGTCTGTTTGTTATTGCTACTGTTGTTGCTTGTTTTCCTCATTATGGGTACTAGTGAAGGACTGTTACCCCTTTTCCCATGTATTTGCTAGAGAGCCCTTGATGTCAAAGTTATAACAATTTGGAGGGAAGGGGAGTCATATTCTCTATTCTAAGACAGGTTCCCACCTTCCTTAGCAGACACTTGTCTTTCAAACCAAGACAACTGGAGAGGACAGCCTCAAGGCTTGGAGTCTAGACCATGGGAATAATAAAGTTTTTCATAGAACCCTGGAATGGTTTGGGTTGGAGAAGACCTTAAAGCTTATCCCGTTCCACCTCCCTGCCATAGGCAGAAACACCTTTCACAAGCCTGGGTTTTTCCAAGCCCAGTCCAACCAGGCCTAGCGGTGAGGAGTCACAACCTCTCTGGGAAACCTAAGCAACCCCTTTTCCAGTTCTGTTTCCATTTCCTCCTCAATGTAGGTGTCCCCTACAGCCTTTGAACACAGGCCCAGTGGCAACTGCCTGTCCTCCTCCTGTTGCCCTGTGCCCGCTCATTGGAAAAGGCTAGAATGGCAACGCACATTTTTGAAGACTGACTGCTTCGTTAAATCCATGGACTAGTTAGTGCTGTCTTTGAACAACTGAAATGTGCTTTCACTGCCTAAAAATGAGCTGGAGTGACAAACAAAGTTGTTTGAATCTGGAAAGAGGTGAGTTTCACCTGCCAACCCCTGCTGAAGCAGAGGCAGGGTACCAGGGCAGGTGTGCAGCCCTTCACTATGGCACTTATCCTGCTTTGGAATATGGTGGTGTTGCCAAACCTGGCCCCAACCCAGGAGAAGATAAACCCCAACAGTTTGCTCCTGACCCAGTCACACCCACAGCCCTTCCCAAGGTGTTGGTCACTCATCCCCACCTTCACCTTTTCACTGCAGAGTCAGTTGAAATGATTCCCAAATAACTAAACCCCAAAGCATGCTGGGAAAGGTTGATTTAGCACAAAGTAAGTGGCCACAAGAGAAGAGTAATCTTATGTAGCATAGGGTGCTGGTTTTCGCTTCCTCTTTTCCTTCAAAAAGTAATGTGTATGTGTATATAACAATCTGTAAATAGGAGGAGGAAAATCCCTCCCCCAGAGGCAGAATTAAGTGGTTAAGCATCAAAACTTTACTCTAAATTTTAAAACTTAAGCAAACACAGAGTATTTCCTGTGCATAGAAAGTTTGGCACGTTATACTTCTCTCTCTGTTTAACTGACACTGGCAATTTGGGCCAGGGCTCTTCCTGTCTCTCAGGCTTTTGGAATTGCAGCGGCCAGGATGCTCCAGCATGGACAGCCTGAAAACAGAGCAGATCCCTCCGGATGAGCAACTGGGGACAACTGGAATGCTGGGGACAGCTGGGGTCAGGAATGATCAGATACTCTCAGCCTCAGAGGCTGTGACCTCATTTTATTCACACGAATGTAGAGATGCTTCTTCTCAGACCCTTTTACCACAAAACCCAGTTCTCATCTAGTTCTCGGGGTGACCGACACGTCCTCAACAAAAACAACAAGAAACTGAATTTTGTACTATTTTGGCAAACTCCACCTCAGCTTCGCAAAAGCCAACCCCTGCAGGTGCCTGCTTTCCAGAGCAGCAGTTCCCTGGAAAATCTGCCCCAGCCCCAATATCTGCCAGTGACAGCAGCAGCCAGGCTGAGAAGTCTGAAGAAGTAAGAATCCTCACCTGGACCAATATTGGCACTTGGAACTACAAACGGAATAGCCTCCAAAATGTTCTAGACTCATACTTTTAAAATGGCTTCAAATGGCAGCAGCTTAAGCATGAATCTTTTTCCCTGCCCTGGCTCACTGACACAAACACTGTAAGTGACAAGTCACACAAGCCTTGCTTGCAGAATTCCTGATCCAAACCCCCACCTTTCCTGCCCAGCCCTGAGGGAAATCTGACACAGTATTAATAAATAACCTTTGCTGAGAGCCGTCATCACCACAGTCCTTCAAGCCTGGCAAGATTTATACTGGAGGGATCCAAATGTTAATCCGAAATCTAAATTTCTATCAACTTTTTTTAGAAATATATTGGATAGTAAGTCATACAACAGAATTCGAATACTGCACAAGGAATAACAGAAGGTTTTCCAGAGATGACAGAAGTTCCTATTTTTCCTAGTGTGTCTGGGACTGTAGGACAGAATCTTTGCAATCAATGACAAAAGAGTTGTTATTAATACTTAAAGCTCTTGAATGTTATTATTTCTCAGAAAACTGTGCCAACACTGAGCTACTCCCACATGCCTGGAGCGCTTTGGGGAGGGGAAAGATGACCTCCCAACTCTGTCTAGAAAAATGTCAAGATAATAAAAAGTAATTTTTCATCTCTTTCTTTGTGACCCATACGTAAAGCAGTCATGTGGAACAACATGGACTATTTATGGAAGGCCTGATTCAGTGGAGGAAATAACCCAAACTCTAAAGAAAAGAAAACACCTGAAATTTCAAAGTGAAAACGTGCTGCTTGCTTAACAGGAACACACAAACTCATTTGAAACAGAGAGGAAGTTACAAACTAGAAAAAGAGCCAAAAGAAATGCTCTGATTGTTAATTCCAAAGAAAATTGTCCACAGATCATAAGCAATTATCAATAACTTTTCCTCTGGAATCATTACTGACTTGGCTGTCTGTTAAAATGTTTGACAAATCCATTGAGGATTCAGGGGTTTGGTTGGATTGTTTATGGCTAATCCTGACAGGTCCAGGACAAATCCAACCACTCCCACCACTGCTCCACCACCATTGTGGGTGAAATATTCATGTCGTTTATAAATACTCGCCTTTCCTGATCCTCAGTCCTTCACTACACATCCAGGGAGCAGATTTACTCTGTCCTTTGTTCCCAACAACATTTCTCTAGCCCAAGTCTCAGTTCTCACAGACAGAAACTAAACAGACCTAAGGCATTGGTTCAATCAGGACCTGGAATTCCAAGCTCCTTGTTTCCTGGATTGCTCATCCAAACACCCACGGCAATCTCGCCTCTGCCCACAGACTCTGTCCTCAGAGGAAAACACAGCCTGATGTGACAGAGGTCTGGCACCACATTTCCTCTTGTTCCTGCTGTCCTGGAAACCCACAGGTATATCCAGCCCCTCAGATCCTGCATCCCTGAACACCAGGTGAACTGGAGACTTACCCAGATCCCAGTGACCCGTAGGGCTGTGCTAATGCAAACACAGACTGACTGCTCCGCCCAGCACTACCCCTCATTTTCTTCCCATTAGTCCCAAATCTTCCCAAACCTCACACGGGTGTGTGCAGTGGCCAGTGCCTGCCCTGAGCCCAATCAGAGGGTGTCACCCAGCCCTGAATCAGCTGCCATCCCTGGGAGCGCTGGAAACACACGAAGAGCTCAACTCTGCAGGGTTCTGAGCCCCTAAACCAGTCCTTAGACAGAATAAGTAACGACAAAATTGCACCTCTCAGCACAGCCAAACACCCCAGCTCCATTATCCCAAAGGAACTCTGGCATTCACCTCTTCACCTCTGCTTTTTTCTAGCTCATTCCAGCTCCTGCACTCCCATTATCTGCTTGGAAAGAGTAGCTACATCCTCCTGAATGCTCCCGGCTCTGTGCAGATCCCACCCTTTCGGCAGGCGGATGGCAAAGGCAGCACTGGTGACTGTGCCAAGGGCAGGTGACGATGACAGTGGGTCACACCAATGCTGAGGAACACCAGGGCTGGACTCTGCTGATTGCAGTGAACAACCAGCCAAGCAGGGATGCTTTTCCACAGAGCGGGAACAAACAGAGACAAGAACTAAAGAGGCTGGGAGAGCACAGCCCCCACATCTGCCCAGTCTCCAGCTGCCACTTGCTTTTGTGGCCAGACAGGACCCAAGTCAACATCCAGCAGCCCTTGGGGGAGGTCCAGCTTCTCATTTCAAGCCATGACCGAGCATCTAGTTCCAGAGTCCATCAGCCTCTGCTCCCCTCTCACCTAAACTACCGACACCTGAGACATATCGGCACCCCTGAATTGATTAAACACTCACAAATCCATTTTGCAGGTATTAGATTTCTCCACCCACCCAGGACACAAGGACCAGGTGGGTCCCTTCCTCCCACTCCTCCGACAGAGACTTTCTCACTCCACATCCAGTTCAGGGAACAACAACTTAGCCCTGGGCTGGGAAACGAAAGACAGCAAACATTCAAAAAGTCATCCCTGCCTTGAGTGTGTCCAGGCCTGGGAAAAAGCCCTTCCCACCACCCTCTTGGCCTTTCCTCAGCATGAGTAGCTGCAGAAATGCACATCCAACCCCAGAGCAGACAGGTTGGAATGTTGTCTGCACACCAAAAACCCCAGCCTCAAGAACCAGCAGCCTGGAGAAGCTCTGGATTGCACTTCACAGCTTCGGTCAATCCCACATGGGAAAACCAAGTGGTTTTACTTCCTCTGAGAGAGGACAACACACGACAGAAAGTGCTGTCCCAGCTGACCTGGCCCTTGCGGGCAGCTGCGTCACTTAATAGGGTCATCTATCTTATCTCATTCTGCTGTTGGAAAACACTAGAAGTCCTGTGAGTTTGGGGTTTAAAAGCTACTTTTAGGTCAGCAAAAATAGCTCTGGCTGGGACAATTCACTAGTAGATCCTGAAATCTGTTTCCAAGTGCATGAAACTCAAAGGTGCTGAGCACATGGGAGTTAGGGTTGCTGCCAGCACAGGTTCCCTGAATTGCAGGTCTCGAGCCTGGCTTTGGGCTGCTCTCCCCTACACACGACTCTCTCCAAACCATCCATCATTCCTGGGAAGGCCAGGGAGAAGAGAAGGGCAATTAGAGTCCCTCTGGGAACCCCCAGTCCCACTGCCAGCAAACAATGACACTGTCAGTGCCTGCAGCCCTCACCCCAATTTGTATCAGTCAGTGGGTGGCTCTTGATTTGGCACTTTGGGTCATGGATTGGGGGTGGTCCCAGCAGTGCTGGGGCAGCAGTAGGACCCAATGGCCTCAAAGGCCTTTTCCAACCCCAGAGATTCCATGAGACACTCAGGGACTGACCCGGCTACACAGAGAGGCTTGGGAAGATCTTGTTATACACACTTTAAATAGCCATGAGCCAGAGCACTTCAGAGCATCTTTGAGAGAAGTCAGAGACAGGAAAAAAGATAGCTACATCACTTATTCTGCTCTGTATTCTGCCACGGGGGCATGAACACCATTTCGTGTTCATCTTGAGAGCTCCAAGGAAAATATCTATTAACGTGGCACTGAAGATGCTAAATTTCTGACACTACTGGCCTGGAACCACAGCCCAGCAGGTTTCTGTGGGTGCTTGAATTATTTGTGTAGTTCAGAAGCTGTACATTCCCGGACTTATTTTCCTATGCCCTGCCTTGCCTATAACTTCTGAGCTGTCTCTCGCCTAACATTCCATTTGCTTTCCTCTCACTGCTCTTGCCTTCTCTATGTTTCCCTTGACTTGCTTAGACTTGCCTACATTTCGACTGCATTGCCTTGCCTGCATGGAAGGCAAAAATAAGTCACGCTGAAGAGCAATAAGCAAGGCAAGACAAAGCAAGGAAGTGGTAGGCAGGACAGGGCAAGGAGGATGTAAGCAAAGGAAAGGCAGACAAGGGAAGGCGAAGTAACGGTACGGTAGGAAAAACTAGGAATTTGCACTAAAAGCAGGTCATGGCCAAAAGACTCTGCTTTTCCTTGGGAAGCAAAGGACATACTTCCTGTGTTGGTGGTGCAAATGTTAAGGTACCATCAGGAGGTAATATCCTACAAGACGTTTTTATCCTGCCACCTTCTGTATAGGAGCAATTGTTGGATGTATTGGATACAGGAGGCAGTATCCGACTTTTGATTGGTAAGTTCCTGAACTAAGATGGCAATGTTTTTCCATGGGATCGAAACAACCTAGACCCAGTGTTTCAGGCACAGATAAGAAGCTGCCTCATGATATTCAAAGGTGGCAGCAACTTTTTGTCCTGGCATGTCTGGTGCGGGCAGATTGCCTCAATTTATACAGGTACAGATTTGGTCTCCATCTTTTGAAGGCGGTCTCCTGAAAGACTTAATTTGGCATCTGGTTTCCACTTCTCAGAGGTGGCCTTCCGAATTTCTCACAGTACACATCTTTTGGACAAGGTAAGAAGCTATGCTCAGTCTCGGTGTGCAGCTGACAGAGTGCCCCAGGCAGGTAATGCCAAGAAACAGTGTTCTGGTGCCTTGTTATGGGACCAGTACCTGGATGATTTTTCCTTTGGAGGAGGGGATTGCATTTCTTTTAAAATAGGATAAAAATTCTCTCTTTGATGGGTGCAGTTTGATGGGTGCAGTGGAAGTTTTAGCCAGCAGCTCACTGCTGTGAGCTCTGTTTTTGCAAGACGTTTTCAAGTTTGTGACCGGACTCCAAAAAACTGCAAAGATTTCTTAGCACGAAGGAGTTCATGTTGTCATTTGAGGGTGGCGCCAGTAAGAGTTTTTATGTGGAAGGAGAAAACCAGCAAAATCTTTTTGTCAACACAGTTGATTTGAGAGCAGTGGCATTTTCAACTTTGCTCTGCACTTGCGGTGTTTTAAAGCTAGGCAAGATGCGTTTTATTCTCTTGCAAGTCGGCAGCGTTTTCATGGGTGTTTTTATGAGCACCGGCAATGCCCATGTAAAAGCCAAGGGCTTTGCTGTCCCGGCAGCATTTTTGTGCGATCCGTTAGTGTAAGGGCTCCGTGGTCGATACTGACTCTTTGAGACTGTGATGCTGCATATTGCTGGGAAGGCAGAGGAATCTTTTCATCTTTAGCTGTGCCATTTGTAGGCCGCAAATAAAAGGGAATTCTACAACGGCCTCTTTCTTCTAGAATCTTTTCTACAGAACCAGCTGCTAAACCTTTCTAGATTTGTAATGAGACTCTGGGAGACTGAAAGTGCATGGGGATCCATAGGTCTGAGCGCACAAACCCGTGTGTGCTGCACTTTATTAGCTGCATGGGGAAAGTGAAGACCAGTGTTTATTTTTCGTTCAAGGAGCTGGACGTGGTAAGTTTTGAAGCTGGGCTTGGCCAGAGTGAAAGAATTTCATGGGACACGTAGCTGAGTAAGAAAGTCCATAATACCTAGGTGTCTAGTGCTTTTCAAAGGATGCGAGTTCAAGGTAGAGACAGCAACAGCTTGCAGAGCAGGCACCTTTTGTGACCACTTCATTCACTTAACCACTCAATTCACTTAGGTTAGGTTCAAGAGCTCTGCAGGGTTGAAAGAAAGGAGGTGATAGTATATTGAGTGTGAAAGAAGAGCATATAGACTCGCTTAGCCTGGTGTTGTAAGCCCGTGTCTGAATTTGAAACGCAGTCTACTGTTTCCCAACGAAAATGATGGAGCTGGGCTCAGGGAAAGAGAAAAAAACCTAAAGGCGTCAGCAGCTGAAAAAGAAAGACACATAATTATCAAGGTGTGCTGTGCAGTTAAAACCTACAAAGAAAGGCCTCTTGTGTTCTTGGACCTTTTGTTTAAGGTATCGGATCCTGAAGGTCTCTAGGCGAGATTCAGGGTGTCGCTCAGAAGAAACTTCA
>VZRN01002370.1:809-12056 GCA_013397935.1 Dasyornis broadbenti
ACTCACGGGGGCTCCGTGTCCCTACAAGCCCCTGGGAGATTGGAAGCACGAGACCAAGCCTCTCTCCAAAAATCACAGGGTGGGGGTTTTGCAGCTGGCTTGTCCAGCGTTTCCACCCTGGCAGGTGGGTGGAAAGGCTTCCTAGGGAGAGAGTATTGTAAGCCCTGCTCCCCGGTCCTGTCTCCGTTAAACCCTCACTCAGGCCGCTGAAAGCAAGGCTTCCCCCTGCTGCCGTTCAACGGAGAGGTGGGGAGGAAAAAGCAAAGCAGTCTGCAACTCCAGCCACGAAAACCGCTGTGAGCTTTCACACCCAGAACAGCACTGCCACCTCGGTATGGGCAGCGGCCCACTGCCTGTTTGACCTGAGCCCCCAGAGCTGGCCACGCCCCTCCACACTCCCTGCACAGTCACTTGGCCCCCAATGTCGCCGCCGAAGATAAGTGGCACCTCCTGCGATGCCAGCAAGCAGGGAATGGTCTCCTTCCTGTGGCCAGGATGGCTGAGTTCAGCCGGGATTTTGAGGCCCCCTGGGAAGGAGGTGGCCCCTTGATGCTCCTCATTGCCAGCCAGCCCTGCCACGTGTTCCTGTCCCCAGCAGGATGGCTGATTCGGATACCTATCTGCGGCAGCCCTGGCGCACCGTGCATGGCATCCCCATGGTCAGCGCCTTCGCTCTCAACTGGGAGCGGATTGACAACTTCCAGAGCCGCCCCGAGGACATCGTGGTGGTCACCTTCCCCAAATCTGGTGAGCATCCCCAGGCACCAGAGAGGGGCCATGCTCAGGATGGGAGGTACCAACCTGCAGATACCTGGGCTGGAACCAGGGGCATGCCAGAAGACAACACTGGTAGATGATGACCCTCTGGTGTCTGAAAATGGGACTCCAGTGGGAAGGGGATCAGCTGGACACCTGACCTCTCCCCACCAGGTACCACCTGGGTCAGTGAGATCGTGGACATGGTCATGAAAGGCGGTGACCCAGAAAAATGCCAGCAGGATGACATTGTGGACCGGGTGCCCATGATGGAGTGTGCTGCTCCTGGGAAGTTACCAGCAGGTAGTGGGGTGGTAGAGGATGGTGGGTGGCAGTGGGTGCTGGATGGGGACAGGTTTGGTTTTGTATGGGAGGGCATGGCAGTGGGATTGCTCCTGGGTGAAATCCTTGCAGGCACTGACCAGCTGGAGGCCATGCCATCACCACGCATTATCAAGACCCACATCCCAGCTGACATCTTGCCCAAAACCTTCTGGGAAAACCGCTGCAAGGTAACAGGCTGGAGTGAATGCACTTGGAGGGATCCAGAAGGCATAAGGGGGCTACCTGCCCCGTTGGGACCTTGCAGGTACCCACATGCCACCAAGCTTTCTGCAGATGATCTATGTGGGGCGCAATGCCAAGGATGTCGCTGTCTCCTACTACCATTTTGATCTGATGAACAAGTTCCACCCACACCCTGGGACATGGGCCCAGTACCTGGAGGAGTTCATGGCTGGCCGAGGTGGGACAGGGCACCCCCCTGGGTGTGTGTGGGTGACCCTGCAGGGGATTGTCACCCACTGACATGCCCTGGCCTCTCTCCCCACGCAGTGGCATATGGTTCCTGGTACAACCATGTCAAGGGCTACTGGGAGCGCAGGAAGGAACACCCCATTCTCTACCTCTTCTACGAGGACTTGAAGGAGGTGATGGAGTGGGCTGGATGGTGGTGTGGGGTCTGGGGGTGACAGGAGGGGTGAGCATTGCCCTGTGCCCCACAGGACCTCCGCCGAGAGATTGCCAAGGTGGCCCAGTTCCTGGGGCGGGAGCTGCCGGAGGCGGCGCTGGACACCATCACCCGACACACGTCCTTCGAGGCCATGCGGGACAACCCTGCCACCAACTACAGCAAGGTGCCCTCCGACCTCATGGACCACAGCGTGTCCCCCTTCATGCGCAAAGGTGAGCGGCTCCGGGAGGCCTCTGGCGCACTGTCACCCCCGGCCCCTGCTGAGCCCCATCTCGCCCGGCCGCAGGCACCACTGGAGATTGGAAGAACTACTTCACCGTGGCCCAGAACGAGCGCTTTGACCAGGACTATGCGCAGAAGATGGCAGGCACCGACCTGTGCTTCCGCACTCAGATCTGAGGACACACCGCCGGGCACGCCCAAAATCTGCCCCGTACTGATGGCATTGCTGCAGTGCTGGGGGACCTTCCTCTTCCCTGGAACTGCTGGAGAGAAATAAAATGTGCTCCCTGACCCTGCCTGGGGTGCTCACTGCCCTGCACTTGTGTTGATCCCAATCCAGCCGTCCCCCTGGGGCTGCTGCTCCCTTCTTGGGTTGGGGACAAGCAGGTGTGACCCCTCAGCTGCCATGGTGGGGGATTGCCAGCAGCAGCTCATGGATCACAGAGGGTTTTGGCACATCTGTGTATGGGGAACTTGTTGGGTGTGTGTGGGCAGTGAGAGGTGTCCTCTCCATCCTCACTC
Organism: Dasyornis broadbenti; assembly: GCA_013397935.1. Lineage (NCBI taxonomy): Eukaryota > Metazoa > Chordata > Aves > Passeriformes > Dasyornithidae > Dasyornis > Dasyornis broadbenti. The sequence continues at coordinate 3,283 of VZRN01002370.1, forward strand.
AGTGGGGTGTGGCCTGGGACCTGTGGGGGAGAGCAGGACTGGTGGGGCTGGCGATGTCCACTGTGGCCCTGCCTGCAGGTCAGTGGCTGCCAGTTTCTCCCTGCACTTGCTCCTCCCTTCCGGCAGCTGCTGGGCTGGCAAACATTACTGCCCTCGGTGCCCTGCCTCTTTCCTTCTCCTTTCCTTTCAAACCGCTCTGAGGCCCCGCGTCTCCCTGTCCTCTGCTGTCACTCTCTTGTCATCGTCCCGGCATCACTCTCCCAGCGCAGAGCAGCAGGTCTTAGGTGAGACGGGTGTCCTGGGGTGCCCTGCACCTGCTCTGCCAATGCTCAGCTGCACAGAGCTGCATTCTTCAGGGTCCAGGGTGGTGGGTTTGGGGTACTTATGGTTGGTGTGCAATCAGCACCCCTAATCCTTCCCCTGAGCTGGGGTCTGCTGCAATAACCACAGGGACCCAGTTCCCTGCCCACCTGGGAGCTGAGACAAGGGGAGAGGTGCTAGTCTATTCTAGTCCCCTAAGTCTGGGTGATGCTGGCACATACTGTGGGCACCCCTGCCCTTGCCAGGGCTCTGGGTGTGCTCCTTTCCCCGCAGCTGGGACCGCTGTCCCCAGCTCTGGGTGCAGCAATGGCTGTGGTGACCTCTGGTCTATGCACCAGTGCTATCACTGCCGCTCCCCGGGCAGGCACAGTGCCAGGTGACCGCCCTGCCCTGGCTGATAGCCGCCCTGGCAAGATGGGGGGCGGGTCTCCCCTCATCAGTCAGCCCTGCCACGTGTCCCTGTCCCCAGCAGGATGGCTGATCTGGACACCTATGTGCGGCAGCCCTGGCTCACAGTGCACGGCATCCCCATGGTCAATGCCTTTGCCCACAACTGGCAACGGGTCGACACCTTCCAGAGCCGCCCTGAGGACATTGTGGTAGTCACCTTCCCCAAATCTGGTAAGAATCCCCAAGCCCATCAGATGTGCTGGTAACTCGCTGGGCAAGTGTGTTGTTCAGCTAAAACCCACTGCCTGGGGGCATGCAGTGCATTTGGGGGCTGTCAGAACAGAGTTGTGTGGCTTTTCCCTTTCCCCCCATGGCATCTAGTCAGTGTCTGAGGGATGGTCAGAGCTGAGACACCCAATGCTGCCCTGGCTGCTCCCCTTGATGGGTTCCTTCCCCCAGGCACCACCTGGGTCAGCGAGATTGTGGACATGATCCTGCAAGGCGGAGACCCTGAGAAGTGCAAGCGGGACATTATCAGCAAGAGGGTGCCCATGCTGGAGTTCTCTGCCCCCGGGAAGATGGCAGCAGGTAGTGAGGTGCAGGGGCACCCCACAGGGGCTGAGTCCCAAGGGTCTTTGCCAAGGGCCCACTGAGGAAGTGCTTTGGGATCCCCCAGGAACGGACCTGCTGGCCACCATGCCCTCACCCCGTGTGGTGAAGACTCACCTGCCAGCAGATGTCCTGCCCAAATCCTTCTGGGAAAACTGCTGCAAGGTAATCCACAACACTGGTCCCTGCCATGGAGGGTATTGCAGCTCCCCTGTTCCTCAGAGACAGGACTCGCACTGCTTCCTTCAGTATCCTAAGTGGTATCCATGGGATCCTAGAACTCATGGGAGTTCTAGGAGCTGGAGCATGCTCTCCATTGGGGGTCCTGGGGCTGTGCTTCATATCCCTATGGCCCATCTGCAGATGATCTATGTGGGGCGCAATGCCAAGGATGTGGCCATTTCCTTCTACCACTTTGATTTGATGAACAAGTTGCAGCCACACCCTGGGACATGGGCCCAGTACCTGGAGGAGTTCATGGCTGGCAGAGGTGGGACAGGGCACCCCCCTGGGTGTGTGTGGGTGACCCTGCAGGGGATTGTCACCCACTGACATGCCCTGGCCTCTCTCCCCACGCAGTGGCTTATGGTTCCTGGTACAACCATGTCAAGGGCTACTGGGAGCGCAGGAAGGAACACCCCATTCTCTACCTCTTCTACGAGGACTTGAAGGAGGTGATGGAGTGGGCTGGATGGTGGTGTGGGGTCTGGGGGTGGCAGGAGGGGTGAGCATTGCCCTGTGCCCCACAGGACCTCCGCCGAGAGATTGCCAAGGTGGCCCAGTTCCTGGGGCGGGAGCTGCCGGAGGCGGCGCTGGACACCATCACCCGACACACGTCCTTCGAGGCCATGCGGGACAACCCTGCCACCAACTACAGCAAGGTGCCCTCCGACCTCATGGACCACAGCGTGTCCCCCTTCATGCGCAAAGGTGAGCGGCTCCGGGAGGCCTCTGGCGCACTGTCACCCCCGGCCCCTGCTGAGCCCCATCTCGCCCGGCCGCAGGCACCACTGGAGATTGGAAGAACTACTTCACCGTGGCCCAGAACGAGCGCTTTGACCAGGACTATGCGCAGAAGATGGCAGGCACCGACCTGTGCTTCCGCACTCAGATCTGAGGACACACCGCCGGGCACGCCCAAAATCTGCCCCGTACTGATGGCATTGCTGCAGTGCTGGGGGACCTTCCTCTTCCCTGGAACTGCTGGAGAGAAATAAAATGTGCTCCCTGACCCTGCCTGGGGTGCTCACTGCCCTGCACTTGTGTTGATCCCAATCCAGCCGTCCCCCTGGGGCTGCTGCTCCCTTCTTGGGTTGGGGACAAGCAGGTGTGACCCCTCAGCTGCCATGGTGGGGGATTGCCAGCAGCAGCTCATGGATCACAGAGGGTTTTGGCACATCTGTGTATGGGGAACTTGTTGGGTGTGTGTGGGCAGTGAGAGGTGTCCTCTCCATCCTCACTCAGTGGGGTGTGGCCTGGGACCTGTGGGGGAGAGCAGGACTGGTGGGGCTGGTGATGTCCACTGTGGCCCTGCCTGCAGGTCAGTGGCTGCCAGTTTCTCCCTGCACTTGCTCCTCCCTCCCAGCAGCCACAGCGTTGGCAAACATTACTGCCCTCACCTCCCTGCCTCTGCCTGTAAAAACTGCTGCCGTCACCCTCCCGTTGTCACCCTGCTGGTGTCACCCTGCCGGTGTGACCGTCCCGGCATCACTCTCCCAGCGCAGAGCAGCAGGTCTTAGGTGAGACGGGTGTCCTGGGGTGCCCTGTGGGTGGTGTGCCCATGCTCTTCCACACAGAGCTGCGTGCTGTGGGCCCTAGGGTGGTGGGTTTGGGGTACTTTTGGTTGGGGTGCAATCAGCACCCCTAATCCTTCCCCTGAGCTGGGGTCTGCTGCAATAACCCCAAGGACCCAGTTCCCTACTCGCCTGGGGAGCTGAGGCAAGGGGAGATGTGCTTGCTCTGGGTGATGCTGGCACACACTGTGGGCACCCCTGCCCTTGCCGGGGCTCTGGGTGTGCTCCCATCCCTGCACTTGGGACTCCTGTCCCCAGCAGTGGGTGCAGTGATGGCCATTGTGACCTCTGGTCTGTGCACTGGTGCTATCACTGCTACTCCCCACGCAGGCACAGTGCCAGGTGACCAGGCTGCCCTGGCCATGGTAGCCTGCCTGGTCTTTGCCCATCTACTTCCTGCCCCAACAGCAAACTCTCCCAAGAATACAAATAATTGGCAGGCTGAGTGGGAAAGTCACAGGGAAAGGCATGCCATGGGAGCACGAACAGCAAACAAACATGAAAAGGTAGAATGGAGAGAGCAACTTCTCCTTTCTAGCTGGTGAGCCATTAGATGAGTCCCATCATGTCTATACCCTTGGGATTTGCAGGTTTGCCCATCACCATAGCTCACAGCTTTCCCCAGGAGGTTGGACAGATGCTGGCAAGACAGGAGTGTGCCATATCTGCAGGGACCTTGGGAAGCTTGCTGCTGCTCCTCACTGTAGAGCTGACAAGGACAGGATGCAGCACCTATTCTCCACCAACAGTGCAGATTCCTAGCAGGGACACCACACTTGGCTTGAACCTACTCTCATTTCTTTATTGTTTTGTCTTTGCAGAGGGGAAAAGGCTGCAGTGCCAGCCACCCTGGTGTCTGTTGTTTACATGCCAATGCCCCTGCAGCATTTCAGCAGCAGTGAAGAGAACTCGTAAAATCTTAAATTGAATCAAAAAATCCAAGTGCAATGCTATAAACTTAGGCCCTGGTATTTTTGTCCTGCAGAAACAGATTAGAGGTATAAAGATACAATTTATTCAAGAAAGATGGTCATGGTGAGGCTATTTAATCTCATTAACTTTTGCTGGAGTTTCTCTATACCCTGGGGATTACAAGCCTTTTAGTGAGAGCATGCACATGTGACTTTGCAGAATTGCTCAATCCTGTCCCATCTGCGTGTACTCAGGGATGAGCCAACTTTGAAATTTTCCCTATCCAGTATCCTCTGTTCCCCTTCCCACCCCACCTCCCAAAAAAACCCCCCTAACAGATAATCAAGACTTTTAAGTCCGCTTTCAGACCAGAAGACGCTTCATTGCATTAAATGAAAGGGAAAGCACAGAATCATTTGGTGCTTCTTCAGGGGAAGAGCTTCCCCTTTCCACCCTGACTCCAAATTTTTGAGGTGCTGCCTGGCATCGAGGTTTTCTGGAAATCAAAGTGCCATGCACAACCCCCAGCCAGACAGCACAATGGTGAAGAGACCCACGTGTGGAAAACATTAGTTTGCATTGCCTAATTTTTGCATGAGGGCTTTAGCCTTGAAAAGCCTGTTGTTATTTAACAAGGCTGGAGGTTGCATCACTGTCTGAAGCACTTCTGTTAGTAATGTTAGATGTGTGAAATACAGGCACTTAACACCATCTACTTTCTTCTGCTCCACTTCTCTCTCATTTGCTGGATTTTGTTCTTTAATCCTTTCAAAATGCTTATCTTCTCTGATCTGAGTAATCTGAGTATCATCTTTAGAGCTGGCATGGAAACAAGACAAATTTAACTCTTTGGTTTCCCTAGCAATTGCTCTCATTTGCTGTGAAGAATTCGATACTAAGGGGTTAGAAACAAAACAAGTTCTCATCTAAGTTTTTATCCAGAGAAGTGGTCACAGCATCAGCCTGACACAGTTCTAGAAACATTTGGACAATGCTCTCAGGCACATGGTGTGAATCTTGGGGCTGTCCTGTGCAGGGCCAGGAGTTGGACTTCAATGATCCTTGTGGGTCCTTTCCAGCTCAGGATATTCTATGATTCTATGATCTTCTCTAGTCCACATAAGCATGGCCTTTCAATAGTTGCTGGAAAAATTTAGGTTTCTTATAGGACTTTACAAAATAACCTAAATTAGCATGAAAAAAGTATCTTACCCTGGATAGAAAGGTCTATGGAGAGAGATTCCTGGCTGTAAGGTCAGATTACTGTTGAAACATGCTCACATAATAGTCCTAGATTCTGAGGGTTTAGAAAAAGCCCTGTTGAATATCATGGACAATACCTAAAAATCATTGAGATGCACCTTTAGATTCCTATATTTTCAGGTTATTAAGCACTTGCCTAGATCGCCAGAATCAAAGGCCACAGAGCCAACAGAGGTAACATACCAACTTTTGGAAACCTCCATGGACAGCACCAACTTTTGAAAACCTCTGCAAACAAGCTACAAGATTCACTCTTTGTTCCTGTTCACAGTTTATGAACAAATCTACTACTTAACAAACAATTTTGTTTTGCCACCTGGGACCCTAAAGGCAGTAAAAAGTCTTTTTAGCAGTCAGACAACATATTTCTTATCTCTAGGATGCAAAGTCCTCCTGAGAACCTGGCTCTGTAATAACTTTATAATACATCCTGGCAAGGGAAAGACCATCTCAACTATTAAATTCCCAGAGCATAACAAAGCAATGAATAAACACAGAATACATGCCTTGTTGCCATTATCCCATATTTTATTACTTCCTCCTTTTGGAAAGTCCAGTTCAGAGGGTAACTTACTTAAGCTCCTTCTGCCTGATAACCAATCCCGCTGGAGCAGCCCAGGCACAGAGGAGGGGAGCAGCAAGAAACAGAAGCAAACTGGTGTAGCAAATTGCACCTTGCAACTCAGAGCACCATGTTTCTGTACCTTGGAAGAGTCTGCTAGGTAAGAGTTTTTTGCTGCGTGGTGTTTGTTCCCCAAACTGTGTTGGATCGAGTGTATCATTATATGCATGGGTTTTAGTTGTCATTTTGGCTCCTGGTGGTTAAAGAGCTCCTTCCAGACATGGTGTTTATATTCAAGGGACAACTTTCCAAGTGAGAGCCATGCCAGAAGATGTAGGTTTTGCTCTTTAGCACCTTTAGGGCCAAGAAGAGGCCCAGACCCATGTTTAGACACCTGAACTGAGCCCACAATATGACCACGGTGGTGGTGATGTGCCGCAAGCAGTTGCAATGGACTCCCTGTCTTAAAAGTTGTCTGGAAGCAGTTGTCCTAGTCACTATTAGAACAAATTGCATGTTATTATTGGCATTATCATCAACCAAATGAAGGATTTGTTGACTTCTCTCAGCATAAGAAATATCAGCATTTTTAGCATCTCACTGTGAAAAAGGATGCCACTTCCAAGCTAGCCCTGTAGCCTCTCATTCCTTAGCCTGCCTCTGGCATCACTAGTTCATGGAAAAAATGCAAGGGATTTGTTTGAGTCTCAGAGCTGGCATCCAGGGGACTGGCTCCTTTGACAGCAGTGAGGGTTGCTGTCATCTTCCTAACAAGGGAAAGGAGTTCCCTCAGGGGGAAGCTAACAGGGTAGAAGGCAGAAAGGGAAAAGTGAATCACCAAACATATTTTTTTTGTTTTCAGAGCTCAGACCAAATACGGGTTATAAAGGCACTACCTGTGCAACAGCAAACTCTCGCTTTTGCTAAGAGTGCTAGTAAGGAGCCATCAAACACAACACAGAGGTGCAGCACTCCCAGCTGGAAGGGAAAATTCCCAGGCTATCTAGCTCTTGACTCTGCCACAGCCATGAAAACAACCGGCTCAAAGAAATACCTCCAGCTCCTCCTTTTTCAGGTTGCTCTTCTAGGGCCTGTCTTCTGTGGGAAGATACTGGTGTGGCCAACAGAAGGCAGCCACTGGCTGAACATGAATATAATTATACAGGAGCTCATCCGCCGCGGGCACAGCTTTACCATCCTGGTGTCCAACGCTACCATCTTCATTGAACCCAAGCCTAAGGCCACAGAGAAGTTTGAGACCTATAATGTGCCCTTCAAGAAGGATTTCCCTGAGAGCCTGATTAATGGAATAGTGGATCTATGGCTCAACAACAGGCCAACCATCTTGACCTTCTGGCAGTTTTACAAGGAGCTGGCAAGACTGTCCATAGGCTGGCAGGAGATGAACAAGGTCATGTGTGACGCAGTGCTGACCAACCAAGAGCTGATGGCTCGTCTGCAGGGATCTGGCTTTGACCTGCTGCTGTCAGACCCAGTGACCCCCTGCGGGGAACTCCTGGCTCTCAAGCTGGGCATTCCCTTTGTCTACTCCCTACGTTTCTCCCCAGCCTTCACTCTGGAAAGGCACTGCGGCAAGATCCCAACCCCACCATCCTACACGCCTGCAGCGCTGTCTGAGCTCACTGACCGCATGTCTTTTGGGGAGAGAGTTAAAAACTTTGTGTCTTACCATGTGCAAGACTACGTTTTCCAGAGCTGCTGGGGACATTGGGATATCTACTACAGCAAGGTCTTAGGTAAGCCTTCTGATACTTCACTTCTCATTATACAGAGTCCATCCTTATGACCTGCAGAGCTAGGAACCCACCAGGGTCACAAAGCCAAGGAAGAGGTCAGCAAGAGGTTTGTCATTATGTCCGTAAGAAGGGGATGAGCCACCATCAGTCAGGAAGCTGTGCTGCTATGCCACTGCACTGAGACAGGACCAGGGTCATCCCAATTGATGGATCTGATATTTGTCATAATTCATTTTAGTGTGAAGTTTGATACAACTTTCACATCATATAGGGCACTCAGCAAGGCTGAGTGCTTGCGCAGAAAGCAGCCAAGAACAGACCTGTTTTCCTAATCCAGAGGAACAAAACAAGGAGGGGAGAGCTGGTAAATTACAAGCCAGCCTTGCCACCCTCAGTAGCAATACTTAAGTGCACCGTGGCTTTGTAATAGAGACTTCACTTATGTCACTGGTCATATAAAACCAATTCCCTCTGCTCAAAACAAGTTTTATTTAGAACACAGCCTCCCACTCACAAGCAAACAGTGAAAATAAGTCCTCCTCTGCAGGCTTTTCTTCTGGACTGTTTGGAGTAAATATGTAGAAAAATACATTTTTTATTAATCACATGTGATCAGTATGCCATTTGTACTTCCCTCGCACTGAGCTCTTCAAAAAGATCTCTTGCAAATCTCTCAGGGTTCAATTGCCTGCAAAGACCTGCATGCTGCAAGGCTCCACAAGTACACCAAGCTGAGGTCATGTGTACAGCACATGAGGTATCACAGCTTGGTGTCTCACAGTTCAGCTGTTTAGGAGAGCTAAGTCAAGGTATCCTACTATTAAAGAACCTAGCTGTGAGTTTGTGTTGCTTATCATGTTATGATGACAGAGACTAGAAAATCTTGTGCTGGCTGAAGCATGGCTTGGTGTCTGTTTTGTAAGCCTCAGAGCTGTTTGGATCTTGTGGTGTCTCATTGTCAGCTGCGGGGTTTAGCATTTAAGGCTCCATGTGCAATACGCGTTTTGTTGGTTTGCACTGGCTGCATGATGGGCTTGTGCTGAAAACAGTGTTGACAACACGGGGATGTTTTAATAACTGCTGAGCAGTGTCAAGGCCTTTTCTGCCTCTCACCCCACCCCACCAGCGAGAGGGCTGGGCGTGCACAAGAAGTTGAGAGGGGACACA
>VZRN01002380.1:0-31151 GCA_013397935.1 Dasyornis broadbenti
AATGGGTGGGGTACATGGAGGATAGACAACCAAAACAGCGTATGTAAAATGGAGGGGAAACAGTAAATTGACAGATTGGGCTAAACCAAATACAAAAAGGGGGAAAAGAACACACCACAACATCTTTCTTACCAAGATCATATGTACCAGCACTTCCTTGTAGCAACAGACTACTTTACCCTGCAGACACATACAACTCCCCATGGGACCAGAGAGGGTGCTGCTGAGGGTGTTGGCTCATGTCCCTACAAGGCCATTGTCAATGACACTGGAAAGGTTACAGCAATCATGAGGTACCTGATGAGTTTTAAAATTCAAGTGCCACACCCATCCTCAGGGAGGAGGATCCAGTGAATTACTGACTGGACAGTCTGACCTCAGTTTCAGAGGTTAGAGCAAATCCTGCCTGAATCCATACCTAGGCACATCAAAGTGAGGGTAGTTTGCAACAGTCAGCACAGGACTATCACTGTCAAGTCGTGTCTGCCCAACCTCACTCCTTTTAGGAAGAGGTTTCCAATTGTGTTAATAATGGACAAGCGGTAGAGAAGTTATCACATGTGGAAGGGAGGGTCAAGAAAAGGAAAGAAAGCAATAAGTGACAGAGAACCAGTACTGCATGTGTTGAACACATGGACTTGTAGAAACTTCCTTAAGTTTGTCAAAGATAAATGCACATTTCTTCAACCTCGTAGTAATAACTCCGTGCAACAGTATGGGTTGGGAACCAACTGGTTAGGAAGCCTTAGGGTAAGAGCCATGTGCACTTGTGGGCAGCTCAAACAGACGTCAGCAGTGTAACCACGTGATGGCAATGACCATAAGAGCCAGCAAGCAGGTCCAAGATAGCAAGCTGCCTTCTGCTTTCAGCATTTTTGAGACTGCATGTGGCGTGTTGTGTTCTATTTGGAGTTCCCTAGCACTAGAAAGCCTCTGACACAGTGAAGCAGGTGACCAGCAGACACTGCCAAGGTGGTCAGGCAGATGAAGCACATACTGCGTTTTGGAAAGGATAAGAGAATTAGGTTTTGTTGAGCCTTAAAAAAAGAATCAGAAGCTGAACAAATTCAAACAGCAACACACTGCAATTTCGCTGTTAGAAAACCCAGTACAATTAGGAAAAAAGTCCTTAGGGAAAAGAAAAACAGATTAAAAGTGACAGACTGATACAAAAGTATGTTACACACACATCTGGATGAGCAGCTGATTTGTAAGAAACTTTTGCCTCTTCTACTGAATATCAGTTTACTTTTATCCTCTCATGTGCTGTCATTACTGTTGGTATTCTGTTCCTTCTAGGACTGTAACACAAGAGAATTGGATCTGAAATGAGGTGTTACTTACATTTTAAAGTCCTTTTTGCCCTTTCCTCTCAGATAAATACATTTAATTTTCCTTGCCACCAGATAATTCAGGAATACTGTACTATAAATCATTCTTTCCTCCTTATAAAGTTATTACCTTTTTATTAAATACAGAAATGTTTGACATTACAGCAAGACATTAAAAAATAGGTGTTTGTATTTAGAACCAAATGTTATGTTTACTATTCCATCTAATAATGTTCCACTACCATGAAAACTACTCCTTTTGATATGACCTGAAATACATAATTCTTCTAGTGTGACATCACATCACTGAGCAGTCCAGCATACCTATCAGGGAATCCTTTCACACTCTTCACTGATATTTTGAAACTGTGTTATATCGACTAGCTGTTGCTTCCCTGGAACACTGCCTGCATTCAACGAGAAGCAAGTTGCTAGGTTTTAATAACATGCATATTTGTGGCCAAACTAATATCCAGTAGAATTAGACTAGTCCTCAAGCTATTCTTGCCAGCTTAGTTTCTTTGGAAATCTGCCATATTTCTTGGACTAGCCACTGCCTTGTTCTACAGTTTGAGAGTGAATACCTTGGAAAGAACTAGGGCATAGCAAAGTTTCTTAGAACCTTCTTTTTTCTACTAGCTTGCCTTAGTGACAGAGCTTTTAAAGGAGCTATTCTGATGCAGGTACCTGGCACTGCCATAGCACATTTATCAGTTTCATTTTCTTTAATAACCATAAGAAAGGCACAAACAAACTTTCATGGTTAACAGAGTAATATCCATGCCCCTGTGTAAGCATATTGTAGATTTCATATATTAAAACTGAATTAAGTTGGAAGTTTTCACTGTGAGCAGCAAAAAAAAAGCATTTATTTTTCTCATTAAAAGGAAAACATTCCTGAAGAACATAGATTCTGAAACTGCAGTCAGATACACTGCAAGTGCAGTAGTCTACTTAGCATCTGAAACAAAGGTAAGAAGTTACTTTGTGATATAGTGTAGACAAGAGACAACTTCTCAAGAGCAAAAGTTGCTTACTGCCAGAAGGCTACACATAACTTGTGAGAGCAGCTGCCATGACAATTGCCTTCAGCAGCTGGTACAGGAATTCTGTTGCACTCCAGAAATGCAGCCATACCTCTGCTGGGGTTGCAACCTGTGTTCTGAATTCAGTCTGTAAGAGCAGTAGTTATCTGAAGGGCTCTGACACACATCATTGCCTGGCACAGTGAGGCAATATATGCACAAAATACATACAGCATTAAAACATTAAGGCTGCTAAGAAGAGAGTTTGATTCTGAGAGCAAATGAAATGGATAAGGCAGGAACCAATGACTGGTACACACAGCCACATAAACCATTTTCTGTTTGACATCAGCTCTTAACTAAGCATGCTTTCTCAATATCACTAATTTCACTCCCTTTTATGTTGGAAAAACTATGCAATATTTCTATTAATTCTAAAAGCTTGAACACAGATCTGGAAAACACCAGAAAATTGTGCTGAAGTATCTGCAGAGCAGTAAAGCTGTAAACAGCTTTATTGAGATCTTGTTTGCCCTGGACCACAGGCATGAGAGTGGCCTTCCTGGAAGAACATGTTGAAAATGAACAATGCGGGGTGGTGGATGGGGAGAAGGTGAGGGAGGGAGGAAGAGAACAGGAAACACACACAATTATTGTAGCAGAGATGGCTAAACCTTAACACAAATGCAAAAAAAAGGAGGGCCAGGTATGACTTCATCATCTAAACCAAACACTTAATTTGATTTTGCAGTTTGAATAACATTCCTCTTGCTTTGCATAAGCAGAATAAAATCTGTGAATTATTCATGCCATTTGACCTTTAAGGACTCCTATCCTTTTACATGGTAAGGCAAAAAACTCAGAGGAAGTTTCCTGACTCATTAGAGGAGAAATATTTTCATAAAACTGCACTAAAGGCTTACAGTCAGGTCTATTAACTTCTGCAAGGATTACATTAAATGAAGCTTGGTCAGTTTCCTACTAACAAACAATTTTTTGTGAAACTGCAACTAGAGATCCAGCAATGTAGGCTCCAGACAGGCTAAAACTTCTGCTGTTACAGTTCTAAACGATGTACAATTCCCCAAAACCTCAGAAAATAACCCCAGAGGTGACTCATGGAGTTATAATTTGCTGAGGTTCTCTTCACAGTGGGAAGGGCAAGAAAAGAAAGGGACATGAGTATGTATACGTTTCTAAAATGTACAAAATAAAACCCAAGAAACCTCACACCTCAAGTATGAAAACCCTCAAGATGTCCCATGCTCCACCTTACTCCATTTTTGCCTTACTTAGCCAATTACCTCTAGTTTTCCTTGGAGTCTTGAAGCACGCTTCTCAATTTGGGATTGAGCAGTAAGGCAATAGTGACAATCTGTCACGACAAATCTCAATGGCCTAACATTGTTCAGAGAAAGAAAAGGCTCTGAAAAAAGGCACTAACAGATCAATTTTAAAAATCCCTCTCCTAGCTACCCATTATATGCTCTTTGCAAACACTACCAACACTGGGCAGACTGCTCCTGTCTTTGGTTCTCCTACTCCTGTCATAATTTTAACTCTTCTGAATTCCCAGGAAAAGACCCCAACTCAAACCAACCAACCAAAAATGAGCAAAAAACCCCAAAAAATCCAAAAAACCCCAACCAAATAAACAAGGGAAGGGGAAAGGATGGGAAGAAGAAAAAAGAAGAACAAGAAACTTAATCAGATAATTTCTCATATTCCATACACTCAACAAGATGCATATTTTTCTCTCAGTGACTAAGCAGCTTCCACTAAAATGTAAATGAAAACTTTAATATATTATTTTAGATACATTTTAAAAGCCAAAATTAAAAAAAGAATCAGTCAAAATTAAGACCAACATTAAATATACTATACAACAAATGTACAGCACTAATATTTCACTACTCTGTGAAAAGGTTAGTCAAGTAATCATAATAGTTAATGAATGAGTTTGCCTCTAGTTTCAAAACTATTAGCAACGATTAACAACATGACAAAAAAAATAGAACCCCCATATGTTATAATAATTTCCTGCTAATAAAAATGATTTTAAAACATTTGGCTTTCTTTTTAATTATTTCTAAAAATATAGAGTTTTTTTAATTTCATTTTTGTACTGGACTTTTCTTCCTCACACCTGAACATTTGGAAGACAATCTTTCATTTCTCTATACTTTAGGTTCTTGCACAGTGAATATATATTTGAGTCTTCAGATTGGTATAGTCAGAAGGGACTGTATTTAAACAATAATTTGTTATTTAAATTTATCCAACTGATTTCCTCCAAGAAAAAACTGAAAGTCTCCTGTACCTTTCTTTTAAAAAATCAGGTAAAAACTTGAAAAAGTAAAGTAACAAGATGGTTTGTTTATTGTTATACATTTCCCAGCAAATTCTGCTACTCAGGATTACCAGTCCAGAACACGCAGGATTTTGCAGAATGAAAATGATGCATGAGTATTTTAAATCTAGACAGAAGTATCTGAAAGCTTATTCCAATGCTGTCGTAAGAAGCAAACTGCCCAGTTTTGCAATCTCCTTCTCTCACTTTTACATTATAATTCCTGATAAAAGACACACCACTTAAACTTTAAAACTTAACTTTCAACAGTCCCTCAGGAGAAATCTGACTTAAATGTTTCTTAATATATAGTATGCAAGTCTGCTGATGTTATTTATTCAAACGTTTCTGCAACTGTTCCAGATGCCCAGCATCAGCATCTTGAAGCATTAATACAGTAGCTTTAGATTGAAATGGATTAAACTCAATAGTCATCAAACAACAGAGATCTATCAGTTGTTTTTGACATTTCTCTAAACCATCCTTAAGTTTTAGACGTAAAGCTGGATCCTTTTTCAGCCTATTCATTTCAGGCACTGAAAAGCCAATCAAACTTTTTAGAATATCATCAGCAAAATCTACTTCAAGATAAGCAGAACCATCAGAAATTTTTGCCTTTATACCCCAGGACCCATTGCTGTTTGTGAGGTTTCCAGTGAGAGTAACAATAAAACATTTAACTTTCAGAATTTTAACAGTTTCTGGTTTTTCTGCAAGGAGAAGGGAAATATATGTGAAAGGTGGAGAATCTAAATCTAAATGTGCCTCTACTGCCTTGCAAGGAAAAGTCTGTGAAAGATGTTTCTGCTGATCTCCTTCAGGACCCATTTTTAAGGAAAATACAGGATCATCATTTAATACCCTGCTGTCAGAACTGTGCTGGTATTTACATCTGCTTTCATCTAGGTCTGTATAATTCTGCCCTGCTTCAGGAGGATTTTCCAAAGAAAAATCTGATGAACTGCGGGTCTGATGTAATCCCTTGTGCTGCAAAAAGTTATTCATGCTATTTCTATCTTCATCAAATATTGTTCTTCCCAAGTTCTTTTCCTTGCTGGTAGCTTCCCCGGGCTCATCTCTTTCATTCACATTGTCTTCTTCACCAGCGCCATTTAAAGATGAATTGCAGGAGCTTCTAGATGTATGTGGAAGTCTGCCAGTAATTAAACCTATGTTTCTGTTTGTGACTGGTGGTACCTCTTCCATCTCTCTTTGCATCTCTTCTTCCAGAAGAAAGTCATCTTCTAAAGGAAAGTCATTTAAAAAGCCATCAGCATGTTCTATGGGAGGTGAAACTTGTTCATCTGAGTGCAGCAAAGGACTTCCAGATTCTCGTACCAAAACATTTCCATTGTATGCAGTCAGTGAACCTGAGGCTGCACTAAAATTGTTGCTTCTACTACAGTATCCACTTTCTACAGATGTTCTATTATTAAAGCCATCAAGGCTGGCTAAAAGCTCTTCATCCGAAGGGCCAAGAGTTTGTTCTAATTCATCCACGGGCCTTGAAAAAAATTGTTCATGTCCAGCTTGTCCAACAGAATCAGGGTTTTCAGTTTCTCCAATTAATCTTGCAAGGACTCTCTCCTGACAATAATCCTCAAGAAGTGCATCAACTTCACCCCCCAACAGTTTCACATTTTCTGGTTTAAGCAGAAGAACTCCAAGACGATATGCAATATTGCCCTGTACAGTGATTTTTGTTCCAGGAGGAAGATTACTGCAGAGAACAGGCACCGGTTGATACTCCATGCCCTGAACTTGATGTATTCCATCAGTTAGTTGTAGCATCAGCATTCGAGTCGGCTTTGCTTCCCAGGGCTTCTGAAATGTCTGAGTACTGGCTGTTACTTCTTCATTTACAGTGCTTTTCCCTCTTAGCTTCTGCAACTGAGAATATGCAGGCTGGCTAACATCAACCAGTGAATCAATCTGTATGGAGTAGAAGCCTGACAATTCTCCTTTGGGAGTATCTAAGATGCAGTTAGGCAAAATGGGATATTCCAAGTCTCTCAGATCGGTAAGAAGCCATTGCTCAAATACCTGCTTATTAATCTGAGCTTGACTTAAGTTACTACCACTATTTTCTTCCTGGATCCAATTAATACATGCTTCCAGCCATGTCAAAGGAACTTTAATGTGCCATATGGATGAAAGCCAGGTTTCCACTCTTGCTGCAATGTTAGATGTAGACATTTTCTTTTATGGTAAGAGACTGAATTCCCTAAAACAGGATTCAAAAAGACACATTTAATATTCTGATAAAAACCTGAAATTGTGACAAGTTTCATGCTTGTATTAAAAAAAATTATATTAAGAACACTTCTACAGACAGTAAAATTCACTGGCATTTCCAACATCTAACATTTCAATCAGCATAAAAGGTATGTGCAATTATCAGCATTAAAGATATGTGCAAAATATAAGAAAAGTATAGAGACTTATACAAGAAACCATGCTTCTTTTCTGTTGATTTAATCAGAAACACATAACTGAAATCCTTTTCTTATGGATGGACAGTGAATGAACAAAAAACCCCAAACCAAAACAGCATTAGGTTTTAAAATATATTTCCTCTGTTTTTATGGTTTTCTTTTTGTGTGTTCTGCTGTTAACCTTCCATGTACTTTAGAAATTGACCTAAGATGCTACTGTCCCACCTCACTAGCCCTGTTATGAACAGAAGTAAGAGGATTTATAAATCCAAGCTGTTGTCTATCAACACTAGTATCAGGGAGTGACTTTCAGTCTCTGACTGAAAGTTTTGCACTTGACAATAGAATGCTGGCTTGAAACACTGTTATCCAAGACTCAGTGCAGGGCTTGGCTGCAATAGCACCAAGTCTTGGCAGCTATCATCTCAGGGACATCAGTGGCTAATTAACTTCTTGTTAATTTAGGAAGTAGCTGGGCAAAGCAGCTGCAGAACAAACAGAGCAGAACAGAACTATTTCAGTTGGAAGGGACTTTGAATGACCCAACCACCTGACCAACTCAGGGCTGACCAAAAGTTAAAGCCCATTACTAAAGATATTATCCAGATGCATCTTAAACGCTAACAAGTTTAGGGCATCAGCAACCTCTACAGGAAGCTTGTTCCAATGTTTGATCATGCTATTAGAATCAGAATCATTCAAGTTGGAAAAGACGAGATCATTGAGCCCAACCTTTGGCTGAACACTACCATATCAACTAGACCATAACACCAAGTGCCATGTCCAGTCACTTCTTGAACAATTCCAGGTATGGTGACTCCATTACCTTCCTGGGCAGCCTGTTCAATGCTTAAACACCCTTTCTGTGAAAAAAATTCCTCATGTCCAACCTGAAGCTCCCTTGGTACACTCTGAGGCTGTATTCTCAGAGACTGACCCCCACCTTGCAACAACTTCCTTTCACATAGCTGTGGAGAGCGGTTAAGTCTCCTCTGAGCCTCCTCTCCTCCAGCCCTGCTCCCTCAGCCACTCTTGATATCACTTACTGTCTAGACCTTTCACCACCTTTTTTGTCCTTGGTAAAGACATTTTTCCTATTGCCAAGTCTGGACCTTCCCTAATACAGCTTTGAACCATTCTCACATCTCCTGTCGCTGGATCCCAGGAAAAGACCAGCACTTCCCTCTCCATGTCCCCTCCTCAGGAAGCTGTACAGAACATGGAGATCACCCCTCAGCCTCTTCCTCTCCAAACTGGACAAACACAGAGCCCTCAGCCGCTCCTCACAGGATGTGCCTTCCAGCTCTTCCACCAGCTCTGTTCCCCTCCTCTGGACCATTCAAGGACCTTCCTGTCCTTCTCAAACTGTGGGGCCCAGCACAGCACACAGGACTTGGGGTGAGGCCACACCACGGCTGAATCCAGGTGGATGATCCCATCCTTTGGCCAGCTGGTGCTGCTGTGTCTGATGCAGCCCAGGATTGGGTTTGCCCTCGTGGCTGCCCAGGCATTCAGTGCTGACCCACCCTGAGCTGCTGCTGACCAGCACACCCAGATCCCTTTCTGCAGGGCTGCTCTCCACACACTCCTCTCCCAGCTTATACTTGTACTGCATCCCAGGAACAGAACCTGGTATTTGTTCTTGTTAAATTTCATGCCACTGATAATTAATTACCCAGTGCACCAATGTATCCATATCCCTCTGCAAGGCTCTTCTCCGTCGAGAGACAGCAGCACCTCTCAGTTTGGTATCGCCAGCACACTTGCTAACTGTGCATAGATCACATTCAATCCCTTAGAAAGGGCGAGCAAGGAGCTCAATCTCTCTACAGCACACAACGAAAACAAAAACTACCATAAGCATATTTAAGGAATACCAGGTGTGGGTTTTGTTGGGGAATTTGGGGTTTTTTGCCATTATAGCCTTCAGAACGAACAAAAAAACACCCTGCCTCCAAGTTCTCCCCAAAAGATCCACCGCTGAGAAGACACCGCGTAGTTACTTAATCCAAGTAAAGTGTCAGCTTTTGGCAGGGGAGGTGAAGGGGGTGAGGAAGGGAGGCAGAGGGAGAAGGAAGATGAGGATGTGGACAGACCGCACGTCGCAGCCCCCTCGGAGAGACCGAGAGCTTCAACTCACCGGGGCGAGCGAGCGGTTTCGGCAGAGCTGCCCCAGCTCCCGCCAGCCTGAGAGCTGCGGCACAGCGCAAACCCGCGCTCCACAAAACCGCTGCGCGCACCCACCAGCCAATGGGAGGCGCACGTCGAATCATCGCGAGAGTCTCGCCACCACCGGGCTACGCGCACAAGGCGGGGTTTTAGCGGCCGCCATTTTCTCGCTTCCCGGCTGCAGCCGCTCCCGCTTTCCTGGGCCACACCACCGCTGCCCGCGGCGCTCCAAGCGCGGCTTCCGCCGCCCAGGTAAGAAAGCCCGGCTAGCCATAGAGTAGGTAGAACGGCGCCGCTCTTCCCCTGGGCCCGTCTCGCCCGTCCCTCACGGAGGGCGGTCCGGATCGCGGCGCCGCCTCCTGTGCTGACGGGCAGCGGTCTCACCCAACGGGGCGGTGGCAGCGCTGTGCGGGGGGCGGTGGCGGAGCCAATCGCGGGTGGCGCTGGTGGATGTGCGCGTCGGCGGCCGGGGCTGCTCCTCTTTCTCTCCCGTGCGCGGCAGGGCCGGCGGCGGGCGCAGGTACGCGTAGCCCGCGGCGCCGTATGGTTGGGGCCGGCGAGGTGGGGAGGGAGGCAGGAGAAGGGCCTAGGTCAGCCCAGGCCTTGCCTGAGTCGGCAGAGCCGCCGCCGTACGCGCTTTGGCGACGCTGCGTGATACAGCGGTGCGGAAGGGCCCGTGTCCCCTGTTGTTAGGCCTCAGCCGCCGAGGCTCCAGAGCTCCCGTGGGCTCCTGAGGGGATGGCGGTGGAACGGGGAGAGCGCTGCATAGAGGACACCGGTGTGTCGCCGCCTCGGCTGTCGCTGAGGGCCCTCAGGGGGCCACTGTACTCATTGCCCCGCGGGGACAGCGCGTGTTCCGCAGTGCCAGCGGGTGCACTCCAAGGGCGGGGGCGCGGTGGCCTCCGCCGCCTTCCCGCGCGTGGTAACTCTGCTCGGGGCGAGCTGCTATTGAGGATTATGGCGGGCGCAGGGATGGCGCTCTGGGCCGCGGCCTGCGCGGAAGGAGCCGCAGAGGCAGATCGGGGGCGGTCGCTCCGCATCGCGGCCGCGTTTTCGGGGGCGGGCGGAGCGCCCGTGGCACTGAGGCTTCCCCGCTGCGCCCGCTGCACCGGGCTTTGAGCCGCCGGGCACCTTCTTTGTGTCCGCCCGGGCAGAGCCGCATAACGCTCCCCGCGGCCGCGTGGTGGTGGCGGCGGCCCTTCCGCTCCCGGCTCCGCCTCGCAGCGAACGGCCAGGCGCCATTTCGGAGGGCGCCATTTCTGTGGCTCCGCGGGGGTTCCGCAGCGCCGCCGCTCCCGCCCGTGTCCCTGAGGCGCGCCGGCGTTCCTCAGCTGTTAGGTCTGTAGTCACTGTCCTGCGTCTCGTTTCTGCTTTAGCCTGTCGGTGTTCATAAGAAGCCTGACTTTATTAGTTATGTGAATGTCCTCGATGTACCTCATTGAGCGAGGTTACTGAGAACACCTGACGTACGGGGAGGTTTGACTAGGCGAGACTAAGCCGTGCATTGTAACTGATTACAGTTCGCTCCCTGCTGCCTTAAATTTTTTGGGATAGTTGGAAGTAGATTAACTGGGGTCTGAAAGGGCTATTACACCGTGTCTAGTTCTACCCTGCTCTCCATTCGCATAACGGCGCAATTTTAGCAGTGTCTGCCTGACATCCCGCTATTATTGAATCTGTGCATACCCGTTAGCCCGCTTCAAGTGCCGCTTCAGCATAGGCAGGGAAGGCAGTGCCTGCCCTTAGCCCCTACGAGCAGGGCAACAATTACACAGCTGTCTGAGAGTGTGTTTAAAAAGTAAAAATCAGCTTCTTCCACTTCTAAAAAGTTAAAATCAGCCCTTCGTCCCCCGTTTGTGGATACCAGAATGAGTGCCTGCTGTTTGTTGAGGCAGTGGAAGTTAATACAATACAAGGGGAAATACATGATTGTTTGGCTGGGTTTGTAAATCATATTTTTGAAGACAGTAAGTTGCAAAATTGCTTCTTTTGACTGTATGTCTCACTAATGTGACTTAGTAGCATCCAAGATTAATAAAAGCAGGTCACAGTCTATTTCAGAAAATTGTAGTGAAGCTCAGCTGCTTGTGGTGGTTTCGGGGGTGTGTGCATGCAGTGGATTATATGTAACTATAGAGGGTGGTATTTTTAAAAAGAGGTTAGCGACACTAAAAAGCATAGCTGGAAGTTGTAATTTTTATTTTATTCATTAATTATATTTGAGAGGAAGGCATGCTTAAATGCATGTTAGTACATTGGTAGAGAATCTGTATAACAGATGCTGACAGTTACCCTAACAGGACTTTTTATTAGGTTTAAATTGTGTTGACCTAAACAGCAGGACCAGATTCTGGTGTAGTGTCCTTTAAAAAGTGAAACCAAGCTACATATCTTATAATGTTGAGATTACGCGGTTACTTGAAAGTAGCGTGTGCCCAAAAACTGTAATTTAAACATTCCGAGTTTATGTAGCTGTACAGACTTGACCTTTATCTTGTCTTAATGGTGTGTTTGGCTTGGCTATGGCTTTTTTTTTTTTTTCTTTAATAAAGAAAAAATTTACAGTGATAGCTTAGGTCAAACCTCTGGTTTTTGGCTGTAGCGAGAATCAGAGCTGTTACATGGGGAGACTCACAACTGATATATGCTGTTTTCATAGGCTCCTGAAGCAATAGGCTGTTGGATTTTGATCCCGCCCAGAATACTTGAGTTTTTGTCTGCAAGGATATATAATAGCGGTAAGTTTTAGTAACAGGCATTTATTTTGGGATTTTTTTTCACTTTAGCATGATGTACAGTTTGTCTTTTGACAGAAAAATATATCATCTTTATTTTTCAACAGGTTTTCCTTGTCTCATAAGAAAAAAGGGCAATGGAGACTGAACAACAGGAGGAGACCTTTACCAACACAGAGACAAATGGTAAATTTTTTAAAGGTCTATTCCTTTTTAGAAAGAACCTCTTAAAAATTCCACTATTTCTAAGAATTTTGTAATGATTTAATTTACCATATATTTCCATCAGCAGTAGTTTTGTGTTTTGCATTAAATAGCCTCGGTTTTAATTAGATTGTGTCATTACACATGCTTTTGAAGCATAAACACAGTCTTTCTGTTGACATTTTTTAGACCTAAGTAACTGAAAGTTTTGACTAAATACTAAAAAATGTTTCGTAGTTGTATGGAGAATGTGAGTATGTATGAATGCTATAGGGCATGTCTGTTAATTGGATTTTAGTCATTACAGTTACATGCGGGAGTATCAATATGTGAAATATCGCTAAAGAGCTTCATACAAAATTTCTTGGGAATAATTACCAGGGTGCATTACCGCTGTTGATTCATGCCAGTTTTTCTTAAACAGTGTCTGAAGTGCTACTTTACTATTGTCCCACCAGTATTTCACAGCTGCACAAACTCCATTTGAGCTTTATGCCTGAAAGAAAGGTTTTCTCCAATTGTAAATTATAAATAAATACTAAGTGGGTGATGCTGCACTCCTTTAGACAAAGTATCATGATTTCTTACTGGCTGTGTGCAACATTGTAATTTAAACCGTAGTTCATAGATTTTTAAATTTATTTTCAGTCGTTAATCAGTGAGAAAGATGTTGAAGTATAGACTTTTGTTTCTGTGGTATGGATGCCCAGAATAGACTTCTGTAATTAGTTTGCACTAGTAGGAAATAATATATTAATAGTACAGACCATAAATTTGGTACACGTTCCATTTTACTACAACTTAGAAAGTTAAATAAATGTTTATGTTTCCTCCCTATGGACCTCTCTACAGGCAAACGTCCTGCAGAAGACATGGAGGAAGAGCAGGCCTTCAAAAGATCTCGAAACACCGATGAGATGGTTGAATTGCGCATCTTGCTTCAGAGCAAAGTAAGCTTTTTTTTTTGTTTTACTACTTTTGTGTATAGCAATGTCCAAGATGGTGGTGACAAAGTGTATGTTGGGATATAAGTTTAGAAAGACTATGTGCTATTTTTAAAATGAGACAATTTCTTAAAATTATTTTCAGTATGTAAGAATGGTAGTTTACAGATGTATTGCAGTGGAATTGTCCCTGGGCTTCTCTTAAAACGGTAAGTCCCTAAGGATCAGTACAGTTTTTTAAAATGATACACTAAAAGATGTAGAGCAGTAGAGATTCTGAGAGATGCTCACATTTCAATGTAAGGTAGCTCTTTTGAGGGGAATGATTGTATGAGTCTTTAGAAACGAAACTGTTTAGAGGATTATAAGATACGAGTCTTTGGAAATGAAGCTGTTCAGAGGATTACAAGATAGTAATTCTAAATTAAATATGAGAGATGAGAACTTAGGATTTTAGTAACTCTCCCAAACAGATCTACTAAAGTTATTCTACTATATCAACAGGAAGAAATGTGGAAGTAATGCTCCAGGGATTGCAATGATGTTGTTGACAAGAGTAAATAGTTAATGTTGCTGATTATGAATTGTTTTTGATGTTTCCATTTGCTATAGATGATTTGTACTTTCTGAAATATCTGTCTTTTGTGTTGACATGAAAGAATGTTGCCTTAACTCTGTGTGGCATTTCTGACTAACAGTCAAGTTGTGTGGGAGTACCATGAAATGTTTTACATGCTGTTAGCATAATATATGATGTGTGTAATAAAAGCAATACTTTGCATGTAATCCTTGAAAGAACCTGGTAAAAATGTAGTTTTGCAATTACTGTTTTTTGCTCTTTGCCAGTTTATTCCTCTTGATGTTGGTGGCTTGAATGAAATTGGTTGTTGTTAACATTCATTTCAACCTTTCTCAGTATATATTGCTCTGAGAAATTAGTTATTTTACAGAGGTGTAAAACAATACTAGCACTTGAAATTATCAAGTGTTTGGAACACAAAGATGGAATTTGTAAACATATTCCAAAAAAAAAAAAAAGGCTGATCAGAGAAATTGAAAAAATATTTTGCCTACATTGCATTCATTTAGTGTGGGTTTTTTTAGAGGTCTAGTCTATGAGAAGTTTAACATAGGCAGAATTGCCTAGAAACTTCTCTTTGGAATTGAAATATTAGTGACAAAGCAGACTTATCTTTCTCTCTGCTTTGTTTCATGGTAGTAAGAGGTTTTGGTCTTTTTTTTTTTAACATGGACAAACTTTCAGTTTGTTTAATTTGATTTGAACCTTTCTAAAGCAGTGCCTACTCCCACCTCCTGAGCCAGCAAAAATAGATTTACTGTTTTTAGTCTTGAGTTCAAAAACTTAGTCTGTGTTGTGTTATTGTAACATAACTTCTGAAAACTATTTTCCAGAATGCTGGAGCAGTGATTGGAAAAGGTGGCAAAAATATTAAAGCACTTCGTACAGACGTGAGTATATATGAGTTTGAACTAATCTAACACCACTTCTTTCAGAGCACTACATCGAAAACTTGATTGCGTGCATTTCTAGAAATGGGAGCAAATTCGACTCCATAGGCATCCAAGTTACAAGCCATTTGTATTGATTGTCAGAGTAGATAACTTAGTTCTTCAGTTTCTATTTTAATTAAAACCCAGCTTGATGCATGGGAGGAGAAGTTTATATTAAATCTCTCCACTTTTAATAGGATTCTGCTAAATTACACACTTCAACTGAGTTACAATCCTAATTAAAAATATTGACAATGCTTAAACCCCCATAATAGTACCATTCCCCATATGCGTGAATCAATTACAGTGCTGCTGAAATCTTTGCAGGTGGCTGGCTTAACCCAGTGATAGAGGAATTCTTTAACTTCCTTTTAAAAAGCAGATGAAAAAATGAAATCATCCATCTGTTCCTTAACATCTTGCACATGAAGCACAAAACCAGAAACGTTAAGTTTTCTTGCTTTAAATATGGATATAAAACACTAAAGGAATATTCTATTCTGTTACTTGGAAGCATTTTTAAATGGTTATGACTTAATGCCCGTTCACATTTTACAGGGGATTGACTCTGGTGATTAGACACATGCTCAGCGTTAATGTTGTGTATTTATAAAACTTGGCAACGCTTCTTAAATTCCATTTGTTTACACTCCTGTACTTAACATCAGCTACAATTCCAACGGTTTTTCCGATCAATATTCTGTTCAGCACAAGATTTGGCAGTATATCATTACAAATCAGTTCCAACGAAGTTCATAAACTACCGCAACTAGAGTTGAGGTTTTAGTTGAAATGGTCAGAAATCATACATATACTCACTAACTTCGGCAGCTAGTTGTTCCTTTTTTTTTAGGGTTTTTTATCGGGTTTTTTTTGTTTGGTTTTTTGGTTTTTTTTGGTTTTTTTTTGTTTGGTTTTTTGAGTAAATCAGTATGTCACCTAAGTCCAGATAATTGATTGGTCTGGAACGTGAACTTTCCCAACTTGCCCAGGTTCTAGTACTATCATTCTCGACAGGTTTTGTGTCTACCCTCATGAGCCAGCCTGCTACTGAAACATCATTTGTTAAAAGTAAAAAGTAGTTTAGTCAGATCAAGTGACTCATTTTTAAGGTCCGTTCTGTTAGGCCACAGTTGGTGTAGCAATCCGTTATTGTGTTAGTCTTCAGAACAACTTAAGCTTGTTTCATTAATTGAGAGTAATGAGTATAGTTTGTATTAAATTAAAATTTATTGCTTTTCCCCCTTTTCCCTCTCCTTGTTTTTTTGGCCATATATCTCCGTTGCCCATGTACTGGATCGACTTGCCCCTGCGTTGCCCACCATGACGTTGGCCCATCCGCCCCTGAACGCCCATGTGAAAACCCTGGTTGGCTATGCCCAAAAATGTGCTCGTTGCCAAACGGGTACCATACTTGACAACTTCTGATTGAATACCCATGCCCAATGCCAACATCCACGAACGCCAATGACCAATGCAGTACAATGCCAGTGTTTCAGTCCCAGACAGCAGTGGCCCCGAGCGGTATGTCCCAACAGTTTATGCCTCACTGCCTGATTAGAAAGAGAGAAATGTATTTTATTACCTGCCTTTGATATAATTAAATAGTATCCCCTTATAGACGGTGTATTGTTTTTTTTCAAGTTTTCTGTCTTATTTTCCCCATTAAGTCTTTTTGTCACTGAACTTTTACGTGAGTTGCCCACCCAAACAATCCACTAATTTTATTTCAATGGAAGGAGCACAGCTTCAAGTGTTGCATATTTGCTGCATTGTAAATCAAATTGGTTCAAAATAGTCTCTCGCTCTGTCTTTGTGGCCCACCTTGCTCCCCTCAACATTGCCTGTTCATAATTATTTCTGATGAAATGCTAATTCCGGTTCGCTTTCCTTCACTTCTCATTTGTTTTGTCTTTTTTTTTGTCTTGCATTTGTATTTGTTTTCTTGGAGAGCCCATTAGTAATCTGAGTTCATAACCTTTTTCCAGATACAACGTTCACCACTTGCATATCCTCACTTTTAATATGAGAAGGTGTGCCAGTTCTACGAATGTAATAGCGAGGGTATCCTAATTAGTGGTGGCGGGGAACATGAATATTCACTTCTACTTTTCAGTTCTGCGTCAATTTCTTGCCCACTTAATCTGAGCCCTTCCAAAAGCCCATTCTGTCTTTCTCTCTCTGCAAGACCTACCTAATCTTAAATTTCTCGTGCATATATACTGGGCATAAACAAAACATGCATGTGTTGTAAATTGAGCAAACAGGTTTACTTTAAGTGGGGAATATTAATTGTAAACTCTTCTTTGTAGTAAATCTTGCTGAAAAATGTGTGTGATGAAAAAAATTTACTTCTGGTTTTTCTTTTCTACCTTCTCCATATTGTCTGGCGTCATGGCTTCCAACAGCATCTTGAGTATAAGTGCAGATATAGAGACAATTGGAGAAATCTTGAAGAAGATCATCCCTACTTTAGAAGAGGTATTTATCTTTAAATTTTTTTCTGTTTAGAAGGGAAAGATTAGCTTTCAAAATGAGATGGTTCCAGATGATTTGCTACTTATTAAATACAGGAAATTAGAAAAATAAAAAATGACTAAAGCCTTTTAAAGAAGGATTATGGATCTCACACTGCATGTCAGCATTTTTTCAGTAGAGGGCAGAGTCTGTCATTGTTTATTAACATTTTGAAGAGCCTTCCCCCTTTCTAAATATTAAGTGTTGCACTGTTTGATTCCTTCTTAAGTCTTTGTAGCAAGTGGTGCAGTGTAATTTAATAACTAATGTAAAAGTAGAAAAAACTGATACTTCATATTGAGGTGAGATGTTTAAGTTGTTGTGATTGTATCAAAAGAAGTATGGGATTACAATTCAATAAATCAAGTCATACTATTGTGTTTTGAAGAAAAAGTTTAACATCCCAAATACTTTGAATATTTGTGATTAATCTTTTGTTTTTTCTCCCTATATGCATCTTATTTGCAGTATCAACACTACAAAGGCAGTGACTTCGACTGCGAACTTCGACTTCTTATTCACCAGAGTTTGGCAGGAGGAATTATTGGTGTCAAGGGTGCTAAAATTAAAGAACTCAGAGAGGTACTTACTTTGTATTCTTCTGAGATTTGTTTTTGTTTAATAAACAATGGTTCTGTTCGTAAGGAGCATGTATAAATATCTCCTGTGCAGTAATTACTTCTGAACATGTTACATACATGCTTTTGATGTCTGAGATAGATTTGAGAATTGCAACTTTATTGCAGACCCTCAAAAGTAATGTTAGTTGCAGAGCCAGGACTTTGTTAAACAGTATTTGTGGTAGAGTACTGTTGGTAGAGAGAGAATTTTACTTCCTTTTATTAAAATTGTACTCATCTCTCCTTTTAGAACAAACTGCTGCACAGAATAGAATTATTTGTGTGGTTGGACATGCAGAACAGTCTAGAATGAAAGCATCTCCACAATAGATGTCTGAATTTTACTGTAAAAGGACTTCATGTTTATTTTTATATTTTTTAATTCTCAACTCAACATATTTTTCTTTAGTGAAAGAATAAGTTTTTAAAAAGTTAATGGTCTCTGTGAGCTGAAAACATGTGGTTGAGTTTTTGGCATCGTGTTGGAGGCAATTTCTAGTCAGTTCAGGTATAAGCCAAGACTTGTTTGCATAGATTGAGACAGGCAAGATAACTGGACATAATCCTAGCAACATTGCTGCGTTAGTATCCAAAGCATGTTTAATTTGAAAGTTAATACAGCCTGTAAGCTCACAATGGTTATGTGGTCCTTCTTCTAATATTTAATAAAATGGTGCTGTAGATGAGTCATAATTGAAATTGAGGAGAAAATTGAACTTTTTTTAATCTTTGTACAAAATCTATGTCAGCAAGGTCTTTAAAAGATGTCATCTTCAAATTTATTGTGATAACTCAGAAGCAAGCATGCAAGTTAAGTGGCTGGGAATTTAACTGTCTTGAGGTTTTTTCTTTTAAAATGTTTTAATGGTTTTGTAAAGTTGTTTAAAGTATATTTAACAAATTTGAATCCTTTTTTCTTCTACAGAACACTCAGACTACTATTAAGCTCTTTCAAGAGTGTTGTCCTCATTCAACTGACAGAGTGGTGCTTATTGGTGGAAAACCTGATAGAGTTGTTGAATGCATCAAGATCATCTTGGATCTTATCTCTGAGGTAATGTTTTTTAAATTTATTTTATTCTTTCACTGGCATTCATGAATGTTTTAGACATCAGTTGGATGAAAAACTGATCTAGTATAGATTCAGTACCTCCTACTTTCCCAACAGCAACGTGATTGGCAGTTAAGAACTTTGGAAACTGTTCCTGGTGTTTAGAATTGGTGTGCACCTTACGGGGTGGAAAGCAGGTTTTGCTACTAGTGGGCCATTATTTATGCTTTGTATGTCATCAAAATGTAAAAATTGAAGATGAAGGAAAACAAATTTGATCCATCACGTATAAATAGTTTTACTGTCATAGTTAAGTTCACAGGAAACACATTAGCATCTGCTTTCTTGGCAGCATTGTGAAATCCAAAACATGTTCCAAATGCATAAATTCATACTTACATATTTACTGTATTAGTTTAATATGCGAGTTGTAATAGAAATAATTGATTTAGGGGATTATTTTGTTTGTTTGTTTATGCTAGTCTCCGATTAAAGGACGGGCCCAGCCGTACGATCCCAATTTCTATGATGAAACATATGACTATGGTGGCTTCACAATGATGTTTGATGATAGAAGGGGACGGCCAGTGGGCTTTCCAATGCGTGGAAGAGGAGGTTTTGATCGAATGCCTCCTGGTCGTGGTGGACGACCTATGCCTCCCTCAAGAAGAGATTATGATGATATGAGCCCCCGCAGAGGACCTCCACCACCTCCACCAGGTCGTGGGGGTAGAGGTGGCAGCAGAGCTCGTAATCTTCCTCTTCCTCCACCACCACCTCCTCGTGGCGGGTGAGTTGTTACATAAGTGCACTATACAAAAACTCATGTTCTCTCTATTCTCCTGAGTCATATTTAAATTTTCAGTGATTTTTCCATGCTTCTATGCTGGTAGTGATTGTGCAGTATAGAGCCTAGCCTTAGACAAGAGTATTTTGAAATTTATTGAAATTTAATGACCTACTGCACCATAGTAAGTTGCCAGGATTATACTCAGTAGTTCTGGAACTTTTCTTACTCAATGTTTGGGTCGAGTAGTTTGATACTAAGTTATGTGTGAACCATGAATGTGAAAATTTAGACTAGGATAAACAAGATAGTACATAACACAATTAACATGCTGCTGCCTTTTTTGTTTTAGAGATCTGATGTCCTATGACCGAAGGGGCAGACCAGGAGATCGCTACGATGGCATGGTATGAGTTTAAAATTTACCCTGTTGTGTTCAGTAAGTACAGTTAGCATGCTGGCCTCCTGTTGCTGTACATGTACACCTTCATGTGGCACATGAACGGTTCTGATGGTAAAACCAAAACGTTTTGTCCATCAAAGTGGTTCACCTGTCGATGAATATTTGAGGTGTAAATGGTACTCTGCTTTCTGTTTTCTTTCTTTCCTCTCTGTGATCAAAAACAATTCAGAAAATTTGACTGCTCAGCCCTGAAGGTTTTCTTGTGCTGGCCATCTTCCAGATTTTTTTTATCAGGTGACATAAACAGCAATTGGTAGATTTTTCAGATAGAGAAAACATGTCAGAACAATATTCTCTCATGAATTATGCAAGCATTCTTAACTCTAAATGTTGGAAGACTTGAGCACAGATACAGTAATACAGATTGTGGAACAGTATCTGAGAAGAGCTCTAGTTGATGGAAGGTGATGTCTCCTTTGAATCAATTCTTGTGTATTTTCTGGTTCTCTGCAGAAAATCCACTGTAATCCCAAATGTTTTGGAGATAGAACCACTGCTAAGTTGAATCCTAAATCAGTTCATGCAGAGGGGGAGGAAGAAATCTCATAGTGTATGGAACCTTAAAACAAAGGGTACAGATAGTTTTCCATGTGGCATTCTGAATTGTCACTCCCCAACAGCTATCCGCTGTTCTGAGAAAAGATTCCTCTTTCCTGAGAAGAAGAAAAGACAGGAGGTTCTCCTGGTCTTGGCTGGAATAGTTACTTTCTTCTCAGTAGCTGGTCCAGTGCTGCGTTTTGAATTCAGTATGAGAATAATGTTGATAACATGCTGATGTTTTTGTTGTTCCTATGTAGTGTTTTGTCCTAAGGACTTATTCAGTCATGCTCAGTGAGTGACTAGGTACACAAAAGAAACTGGGAGGGATCATAATCAAGACAGGTGACCTGAACTGGCTCATATTCCACACCATGGAACATCTTGCCCAGTGTATAAACTGGGGGAGACACTTGTGGCGGGGGAGCTCATGGGGATTTGAGGATGGGGTCTGGCAGTGATAAGCAGGTGGTAAGCAGTGGTATTTTGTACCCTCGTTTTTTTTCCTTGGTTTTACTGATTTTTTGATCACTTGGGATGGGGTTGGGTGGAGGGGGTGTGGGTTTTTTGTTTTGCTTGGTTTGGGTGGGGTTTTTTTTTCTTTTTGTTATTGTTGGTTTTTTCTTTAGGTTTTTTTTTTGTTGTTGTTTTCTTTTGTTTGGTTGTTTTTTTACTTTATTCCAGTTTTTAAATTGTTCTTATCTCAAGCTATGAGTTTTACTCTTGATTCTCCTCCCAGTTCCTCTGGGGATTGGGTAGGGCAGTATGAGCAAGCAGACGTGTAGTGCTTAATTGCCAGCTGGTCTTAAACCGCAACAGAGGTGGATTGCTGTAGTGACAACTTTGTTTTCTCTGGCTTTGTTTGGCACCTTCTTTAAAATGACAGGTGACACTCTTTTTTTTCTTATAAATGAATGTAAAAGAGAAATGAAGAAGAGCTTTGAAATGGGCTACCTAAATAGGCTTTACATGTCCTTGGGAATAAGAGTTACTGGAACTACAAATTGCAAGAATGTCGTGTGCTTATAATAAAAGGAAAGATTTGCAGTTACAAATGTGTACAGGTACAAAAAAAGTGTTTCACCTGCTAAGAAACTGGAAGAATTGAGAAGTGCACCTCCAGGATTCCCTACTGTATTCATATGATTTCAGAGCTCAGGTTTTGTTTTTCTCTGTTTGCAGCTAATAAAGCCCATATTAGAGTACGTAAACTGAGCAGGCTGCCCTTCTTTGGGTATTTGGTTGAGTACAGTCTTACTTAGCTTGACTCTTGGGCAGTAGTGTATTCTATTTTTATTCCATTCCAGCTAGAATAGAAAATCCATTTTGATTTAGGTTTAGCCTGTCAGGTTGACCTTCACTTTGTTGACATGAGTTTCTACAAGCAAGTGGAGAAATTTCTTCTTGTTTGGTTTCTTTCCTGGGAGGAAAAAAAAAATTCCTTTTCATAGTGAAGCTGCTCATTACTTTGGCTCCTTTATGACCAAGT
Source organism: Dasyornis broadbenti (assembly GCA_013397935.1). Taxonomy (NCBI): domain Eukaryota; kingdom Metazoa; phylum Chordata; class Aves; order Passeriformes; family Dasyornithidae; genus Dasyornis; species Dasyornis broadbenti. The sequence goes on from VZRN01002380.1 coordinate 22,170, forward strand.
ATTATAGCGTCGTTAAAGTGAGACTACTTCCCAGCAAAGATAGTATTAATTTCTAGTTTTAGTTAATCATGATCCTAGTATCCTAAATTGGGTAAGCAAAAAGGAATTCTTCACATTGAGTGTGACATCACAGCTTCACATATCATGCCAAAAGGTAAAGTCTTCCTGTGCTACCCTTTATTTCAAATAGAAACTCTTCTGTGGCCAAAGATTTAAACTAGAGCGAACCAGTATTCATTGTGGTTTGTGATCTCATGATAGGAAAGCCGCTTTTAGAGAGCAGAAATGCTCTTTCACATGGATTCTGTTTTATAAAGGTGCAGTAGAAGGCAACAATGCATGAACACCTCAAAAATACTGGAAAAGTTGAATGTACAGAAACAACTTTTTTTGCTAGTTCTCTTTTTCAGTAAAGGCAGACAGATTGAATAGTTGACAGCCTTTAAGAGTGGATGCTGAGCTGTGGCATTTCTGGAATTCCAGAGATATGACAGTACTGACAGCATTGTACATGCTGAGATGAGAGAACCCCATTTTGATTTTAAAAGATAGGTTAATTCCTCTTGGCCATACAGAGTTAATCACTTAAGATGATACTTATCTGTTAGCTTGACTTAAAGTTCTAGTATAATTACACGTGGCTGTTAGAAATGTTCATTTGACTTATAATCTGTTCTGAAGCTTTCTCTCCAAAGTACAGACATGTTTCTCTGTATATAGAACTATGTATTTCTGTTTAACTACCCCAGATCAAATCCAGTGGACTATAAGGACTTTTGTGATCTGAGAAATCCTGAGTTTTCTTTATTTTTTAATGCCCTCATTCTGAGGGGCATGGAAAAAAATTAGTAAAGGAAGAATGTATAGCAGTTGTGCTATTTATTCATGCAGATGCTGGAAGGAAGTAACAAAATTTTAGTTTCCTAGGTCGTTCTTAAAAACCAGAAAGACTTGCAATAAAAGAATTTGACATGAGCTAGGAGTGCATGTGGGGTTTTTATTAGATGTAAAAGTTAAGCTCTTTGCCTTATCCAGCCCATCTGTCATCTGGTTTCTATTCTGGTACTGGGTAGTGACTAGTACAAATTAGTCTGCAGCATAGAATGTTATGTTCTGTGTGTTAAGACACTGTTTCAGAAACTCATTTTGCTCAAGTGAATATCAATTGCTGAAATCAGAAAATTGTGAAAGAAAGAAATGCCATATATGTTTTGAAACATAATTAAGTTTCTAATATAGTTAGGCAGCAGTAGATTGTTAGTCTGCTTACTGGCTACATTAGGTATATGGATATGAATTAGTAGAACATGAAGAAGCAGTCTTTCCTGCTTAATCTACTGTTGGCATAATCACTTGCAGTTACTTGTTTCAATCTTACCAAACCTTTTTCTCCAACAGGTGGCAAAAATAAAAGGGATATAAAGTATTTTACATGTAATAGCACTTAAAGGTTTTCTAAAAGGAAGAAAAGGCTTAAGCTTTGCCTTGCCATTAGTTTTCTGAGCTTCATAGTTAGAGGAAGAATGTGCTAATACCACAGAAAAAGGAGGAAAACACAAAGACTTGGCCTAAAGTAAAATTAAATGGCAGGGACTCTTGAAAGGGATCTAAATCATATAATTTTAAGTCTTTATTAGTAGTACAAAGATTTCTCTGTACCAGTATGTATTATATTTGCTTGCCAAGTTCTCTAAGTCTGTTATGACCTGGATTTCCTTTCTTCCTCTTACGTTGTGTCTGGAAGATGATGCAGTGTCATGTGGATGCCTGTGATGACATGCAGCCACCAGAACTGGTGAGTGTTTTCAGTCTGTGTTTTGAAAACAGCCTTACTCAATAAGTTAAAGTGAATTCTTAAAGAGATCTTGAGTGTAGTCCACGGCAACTTGGCACCTATTAAAATTTATAAAGCTATCCTTCTGACTTGGAATTTATTGGCAGTCTTACTAGTGTGTCCTTTGAAGGCAGGTAACGTTAATAGAAATGTGAAATTATGCAGCAGCATGGTAAAAATAGAGGAGCTTTTCTGTACCTCTTCTTGCCACTTTTACACCCTATTTTCATTTTGAGAAATGGTAGCTTTCTGCATAAGTGATGCACTGTAGATGCATGCATTTAGGATTTATATTTTGTGTTACTTTCATAATGTTGTGGGGTTTTTTATTTCAAACAGCAAATACTTAAACCTTCTTTTATTTGTGAATAAATAATAATGCTTTACTTATCACTGTATTTGAAAATATATCATTTGATCAGATAGGTTTTGGGAAATTATCACAGAATCATAGAATGATTTTTGGTTGGAAGTAACCTAAAAGATGATCTAGTTCCAACCTTCCTCCTATGGGTAGAGAGCTTTGAACTAGACCAGGATGCTCAGGGTTCCATTTGAACCTGGCCTTGAGCGCTTCCAGTAATTGGGCATCCAGAGCTTTTCTGGACTACCTGTTCCAGTGCCTCACCACCCTTACAGTAAAAAATTTCTTTCTAATACCTGAACTAAACCTACCGTGTTTCAATTTAAAGCAGTTCAGCCTTGTCCTTCCTCTACATGCCCATGTGAAAACTCTACTCCAGTCTTCTTGTAGGCTCCCTTCTGGTGGTGGAAGGCCACAATAAGGTCACCCTGGAGCCTTCTCTTCTCCAGACTGAACAATCCCAACTTTCTCAGGCTTTCTGACAGGAGAGGTGTTAGATACCTCTAATAATCATCGTGGTCCTCCTCTGGACTTGATCCAGTAGGTCCATGCCCTTAATGTTGAGGGCCCCAGAGCTGGATGCAGTACTCATGTTGGGGGTCTCAAAGGAATGGACTAGAGAGGCAGAATCACCTCCCTTGACCTTTTGATGCAGCGTATGATGTGGTTATCCCTCTGGGCTGCAAGTGCACATGGCTGGGCTGTGTCCAGTCTCTCTTCCACCAGCATCCATAAGTCCTTCTCAGCAGGGCTGCTCTTCATCTGTTCATCCCCCAGCCTGTTGGTACTGGGAGCTTGCCCCAGCTCAGGTGCAGCGCTTGTTAAATTGCATGAGATTCCCATGGGCTCACTTCTTGAGCTTTTCCAGGTTCCTCTCAATGGCATCCAGTCCTTTAGGTCTATCAACAGCACCACTCAGATTGCAAATTTGCTGCAGGTGCACTTGATCTGTTGTTGATGAAGACACTGAGTAACACTGGTCCGAGTGAAGGCCAGCCCTTAAGGGACACCACTTAATGTCCTATGAAACTTGGAGCCATTGACACTACCCTCTGGATACAACTATCCCTATTCACTAAACAGTCTACCCATGGAATTCATCCCTCCAGTTCGGAGGGAAGGATGTGGGGTTTATGTCAAAGCCTTTACAGAAGTCCAGGTATATGGTATCTGTAGCCTTCCTCTTGTTCACTTATGTAGTCACTCCTTTGTAGAAATCATGGAGTACATGAGATGTTGGCAATGTCTTGAAGATGGCAAAATGTTGCCAGATTAATACTTGGCGATTAAGTCACAGGAAATGCCAGTGCTTAACTTACATACACAGCATCTGCTATCAAATTCTGTTGTTTTGTAGTCTGGGGAGGCAGATGTGATCAAGGAAAGATTTTTTCGTTTAAGAAATTGGTCTAAAAAGGAGTCCTATGGCAAATATCCACAGGAATATGTATGTGTATGCAGTATGCAGTTTGATCAGATTCGGAATTAAACCTAAAGTAGAGTCGTTCATTGTCTTATTTTGGACTACACTGTGAAGTCGTTTCATTGTCTTACAATATGTATTGCTTAGTAACATGATTAGACAACACAAGTTGCTTAGAGACAGGAGGGTAAGCTCAAAGCTTTGATTTGAATAACTTCCATTTTGATCTAAAAAGAAGGATGGTAAGGAATATTTTGGGAAAGTTGTTACATTATAACTTGTCTGAGCAGGTAATTGTAGTTGGTTGAACTTGACTGGCTGCTAGGGGCCCACCCAGCAGCTCCCACAGCCCTTCCTTAGTGGGTTGAGGGGAGAAAGTATGACAGAAAAGTCTGTGGCTCATGATAAAGACATGGAGATGACTTAATAATTAACATCATGGGCAAAACAGAGGAGTTGACTTTTGCATAGGTTTACTGCCACTTTGAGTGGCATGGTGAGAAACATAAAAACACCTTTCCCCCACCTTTCCCTTTTTCACAGACTCAACTTGCACAGCTTCATTCCCTAATCTTCTATTTCCTCTGCCATGAATGGTGCAGGGGTGATAGGGAGCAGTGGATTCCAAGTCAGTTCATCACATTCCTCCTTGCACTGTTCCCCTGTTCCAGTGTAGGGTCCCTTCCATGGGATGATACAGGTGTTTGTAAACTGCTCAAATTATCTGTTTCCAGTGGACTGCATTTAAGAACTGTTCTAGTGTGAGTCCCCTTCATGGGGTATAGTCCTTCAGGAATAGACTGATTCTGTGTTGGTCCTCTTAAAGGCCACAGGGGTCTGCTGGGCATCTGTGCCTGCTTGGAATCTCCACAACTTGCAGCTTCCTCCAGAGCATATCTGCCTGCTCTCAGCACAGTATCCCTCAATGGGTTACAGTGTGGCTATCATCTACAGTGTGGTTCTCTCCATGATGTGCAGGGCAATCTCTGTTCCAGTGCCTGAAGTACCTTTTCCCCTTCCTTCACAGTGGTGTCTGCAAGCCAGTTTCACTCTTTTTTCCTCCTTGCTGACTCTTGCAGTCAGTGCACATTGAGAATTTTTTACTTTCTCTTAAATATTATCATTGTGATGTCACCAGCTTTGCCAGCGGTTTCAGCTTTAGGCAGCGTCTGTCCTCCTCTCACAGACCCCAGGAGTCTCTTCAGAAGCTGAATTTGGGACATCCACGTATATTTATTTTTTGCTTTTGTTGGGAAGTACGAATGTGGGGTCTTGCACACACTTAGAACACAATAGATGAAATGAGAACTTGATATCAAATGCAAGTTTACAAATACTAAAAGGGCCAGGAGTGCTCATTGCAATGATTTGCATTTGGTATATGGTGGTTTAAATGTAATAGAAGTAACTCATGTCATGAATATTTGGTCAGAGAGGTAAAGGGTTTTATAGCTTGAATCAAGAGACAAGTTGTAGAGCTTTGTTGGTTTTTTTTCCCCAAAGGTGTAGATGAAGTAGGATGATTGACAGTTGCTGGGTAGACTTTTTGCCCCAGTACAAGACTGGAGTATCTTGTGAGCTGTATTGGTAGCAATAATTAGGCTCTACTCTGATTTTGTAACTTAAATGTTTGTTTAGTAAAAGGTCACAAGTAGATCAGCATCAACAGGCATCTGTGAGAAGCAGAGATAGTGAGACTGCCTTGATAAATTGGCATGGCTGAATTCCTTGTGTCATTTTATGCCTTATTCTTAGAGGTTTTGACAGGGCAGGATAAGAATCACAGAATATCTGGAGTTGGATGAGACCTACAAGGCTCATCACATCCAACTTGTGGTCCTGCAAAAGATGGCCTCTGATCCAAATGGACATAGGTTAATGAGACCTCTCCCAACCACCCCTTTTTTTGCTGGTTTTTCTCTCTGCTTCAGGATGTCCTTGATGAAACAAGACTGTTGTATTTATATCAGGTTGAGGGTTGAGATACTTGATTAAATGGACTCACGGTTAACAATATAATGCTTAAGACAAAAATATGTTAATGAAGCATGGCTATTCACTTTAATGTTTTCTTCTCTTACAGTTTGAGGGTGGCTCTGGTTATGGTAAGTGTTCATATAGAATCTTTACTTGTAGTTCATTAGGTGTTTACTAAAGGGCTTGATGCATACACTTAAATCAGATTATTCTTATGCAGGGGGGCGTGGTTCATATGGAGATCTTGGTGGACCCATCATCACAACACAAGTAACGATTCCCAAAGATGTAAGTAAAGTTGACTTGCTTCCAACTCATGCTTTCTCTTCAAAAAAAAAAGTCACAGCCATTTCTTAGACTATTTAAGTAAATTAGAAGTATTTTGAGTGCTTGATAAACACTTGCAGTGAAAAACAAGTGTTTCTAAATCACCAGCAGTGTATTGATTGACTGGTTTCTGTCTTCAGAGACATATTAACCAATTTTACGAATGGTTAATACTCAGTATTAGAGATGGTCTGTGTAACTTGTGTTCTGCAAATGAAAGCTAGTTCTCCCAGTTCTATCCCACCTGTGTTCTTACAGTTAATACTGCAGGGAATATTTTTAGGCTATAAAGAACTAAGTTCCCATTGCAACACTTGAAAATAAATTTGTGGAAACTACTCAAATGCTGCTATAATTTTTTAACATTTTAGAAACAAAGTTGTATCAGGAAATGAATTTTTTTGCTTTCTTCCCTAGTTGGCAGGATCTATTATTGGAAAGGGAGGCCAGAGAATCAAACAAATACGTCATGAGTCAGGAGCTTCGATCAAAATTGATGAACCATTAGAAGGCTCAGAAGATCGGATAATAACTATTACAGGAACACAGGACCAGATACAAAATGCACAGTATTTGCTGCAGAACAGGCAAGTTAAAGTTTAATATTACCCCTACTGTCAATTTTAAATTAACGTGTATTATAAAACTGCTCTTCTCTGTGAATCAGTTCTTTAAGAAGGCAGTTTATAAGTAACTATTTGAACCTAACTTCTCCAGTGGTAGTTCTGGCTTGATTCTCTTCTGTTCTCCATTCTTATTAAAATGAAGACCTCAAAACTAATCTTGCTGGAAGACATCTTAACCAAGCAGTCCTCTCCTTTCTCTGGTGAAAACTGCTGCAAAAAAACTACTTGTAATAAATTACATAGAGCCTGTAGAAAATATAGAAGATTTCAGTGGATGTTGGCCTAGTTCTGTGTGGAAGACTAGTGATTTTGTTGTTTTTAGATAACTAAATTGACAACAAATCACAGTCTGCCATATGGCACAGACCATGCCTCTACAGGACAAGTTGAAATCGATTTGGGGCTGTTATGCAGCATTTCACACCTTGCTGACAGTACTTTGCCTTTTCTGCCAAGTATTAACAGCTTCAGATATCATTTGCTGTATTAACATTCTGGCTGCAATAGCAGATTTTAATGTCTTAACTGGAACGTTTGGCTTTAGATTACTAGTACTTAACTATGCCTGAAATATACTAATAAAATTATTAGCCACTGATATTTTAAAATTATTTACTTCTAAATGTATTAGGAAATTGTAATTTAATATGCTCTAAGAATGTCATTATTAATGTTGATGCAAGATGTATGGTCCATCATTCTAATACATGCTTTTTTCTTTTTCTTTTATAGTGTGAAGCAGTATGCAGATGTTGAAGGATTCTAATGCAAGATTATTTTTTCTTTTTTATAGTGTGAAGCAGTATTCTGGAAAGTTTTTCTAAGACTAGTGAAGAACTGAAGGAGTCCTGCACCCTTTTTTTTTTTAATCTGCTTCTGTTTAAAAAGCCAACATTCCTCTGCTTCATAGGTGTTCTGCATTTGAGGTGTAGTGGAATCTTTGCTGTACACCAGATGTAATGTTTTAGTTCCTTGCAAATACATGGGGGAAAAGGGCGCACGAGACTAACATTGAAATTTTGAAGCAGCAGAGAGAGTGAATTCTATTTTTGTTCATCATTGGTGGTAAATTGTACTGTTTTTCTGTAATTGTTGTGAACACCCTGCTTTATGTACACTGTATCTTACTTTGAAGGGGGGAGAATATGGTAGGCCACATGTCCCTGGCATTTGTTGAGAGCAGTGTGCAGAATGTAATGCTTTTTTGTAAGAAACATTTTAGGATTTTTAAATAAATTTAGTGAACCTACTCTTGGTGGTCATTTTTCTTCAGGTCTACATAAGGTAATAACTAAAATGGATACAGTTAGGTTTTTTTTTCCCCCGTATAAATTAAAGTTGCTGTTAAGCTTGCTCTTCAGTTTCCTTGATACATAGATGGAGTTACGTGTGGTTTCTGAAACATTAAAGAAATCGTGTGAAATCAATGACTGCTTTGCTGTTTGGGGGGAAAAAAAAAGGTGAAAATATTTACGCAAATGTTGTGTAAAACTTGACATTTTTGCAAGTGTTTGGCCCTCTTTGCAATACATATATATATTGGTAACAGTATATAAATAAAATATTTTGAAACTTTGTGATGTCACTGAGTAAACAATGGTAAAGTCCACCTGGTTATAGACAGCTTGCTTAATGCAGATAACACTGTTAGAAATGACAGTTGCTCTTCCATTACTGAATAAATTATACCTGTTTCCTGAGCTTTTGTTTGTATGAGGTAGAAATTGCGAATTGGCAAATGGACAGTATAACTCTGTAACTTGTTTTTCATTGTATGCAGAACTTCAACTTGTTTGGTTTCCCAGATGTATGTTGAATTCCGTCAGAATTATTTGTGAGAAATTTAAAAAATACAAATCCTCTGGATATCTCATGTAATACCTTGGCATTTGTATTTATAGTTAAAAGTTCTAATTTCACTTCCTGAATAAAAAGATTAAAAAGTTTAAAAGTGTGGCATGTACAGATAAGATTGGGTCTAGACTAAGTGTGGGTTCTTTTATTGTAGTTTTTTTTGTTTGGTTGGTTCGTTGTTTCCTCCTCCCCATAGTTTGTGGCGCGTGACCGTGGCCTTTTTAATGCAGCTACTCTTGAAATGAAATTGTATAAGTGAGAAGCTTGAGACACTATACATAAGGCTAAGTGGTAGCAAATTCTGTAAAAAGTCAAAACGCCATCACTTGTCTTTTGGCAGCGGGAATGTAGGTGGCTTGGTACACAGGGTATCGTAATTAGGGAATTGTGCAATCGAGGCAATGGGTTTGGGCACAATGCAAGTGAAGTAAAACGTGCTGAATTTCTGTGTGCCTCCAAGTTGAGGCTGTGTGCAAGAAGGGTTGTGGACGGTCTTTAGTTTGTTTCTTTTCTGTTTTGACGAGAGAGAAAAGCTCAACAACTCAAGATGCCCATTTTTGTTCTTTTCGCTTTCTCC
>VZRN01002380.1:31156-69416 GCA_013397935.1 Dasyornis broadbenti
TTTCCCCCCCCCCCCCCCCCCCCCACCTTTTTCAATGATGTGAATATTCTGGAAAACTTCGCTGAAGAAAACTACCACGAACCTGAGTCTACCCACTGCTCCAGCGTGGCAGGATTTCGATTCTCCCTATGGACGTTGCTGGTGCAGGAGCTCCCGTGGGCATGGAGTCTGCGCTCGCTCCAATCGGCCCGCGCCCCGCCTACCCCTGCGCCTGCGCGCAGCGGTCGCACCGCGGGGCGGGGAGCGGGGCAGGGCAGGACAGCGAGAGCCGCGCCGGGGGCGGGGGAGCCTGAGCCGCTCCCCGTACGCGCCCCGCGGGAAGCGCGGCGCAGGGGCTGGTCTCGGTAGCGTGCGTGTTTCCTGCTGAGCATGGAGGTGTTCCCGTCCCCGCTGGAGTCCGCCAAGTTCATCGCCGAGCACAGCAAAGATGTCTCCGTGGACGAGGAGGGGGCCCGGCGGGTGGCGGAGAGCCTGTTCGACAAAGCCTCGGCGGTGGAGTTCGGGCTAGCGGGGTGGAAAAGCCTCCACGAGCTGAACCCGCGGGCCGCCGACAAGGAGGCTGTGGACTGGGTGTTCCTGGTGGACACCCTCAACTTCTCCTTCTGGTCCGAGCAGGAGGAGCGGAAGTATCTTGTGAAGTACAAGGATAAAACCTACAGCGGCTACTGGTCGCTCTGCGCCGCTGTCAACAGGGCCCTGGACGACGGTCAGTGAGCACCAGGGAAGCGGGCTAGGGGCGTCGGAAGCCGAGCGTCGCGTATTAAATAAAGGCGGTGCGTCGGAGGCGGGATCCGCTCGTGGGAACTGCTGCTTGCTGTATCAGTAGCTCTGTATGTGCAGGCGTCCCGTAGAGCTTGGGGAAGGGAACTGGAAGTGCTTCAAAATACCCTTGTACTGAAACCTCCGAACTCGTGCCTTTAACAGGGTTATCTCCTCCATTCGAAAGACTTCAAGGATTGCCAGTAGTCAGCTGTATATGACTTGGGTTATTTCACATGTATTCTTAAAATAAATTGTATATTTTCATGGCAAATGAAAGAATGAGGCATAAACTGAGAATCGTCTGGACTAATCTAATACCAAAGAGGCTGAAAGTAAATCTGAAAACCCATATGCCCCTCAAACAAGTATTTTAAATCAGTGTTTTAGAGTTTTGTATTTAAATCCAGTACTTTAGCGCTCACTCTTTTTACTGTTCTCAGGAAAAAAAAAATCTGTTTGTAGGTATTGATGAAAGTTTTAATTAATTTTCTGCATAGTTGTTTGTAAATTAAGGGGGCATTAACACTAAGACACGTTTTGTGAATGCGCAGCATGATTAGGATCCAAGGGAAAACAGGCCTATACTGACTACCCTAGTTATATACTGACTATATTTGCCAGCGTGTTGTGTAAACACCACACTCAATATACAAAGACTAAGCAGCTGGGGAAAATTACATACAAAAAGTAAGAACAGTTCTGTGGTTTTATGTTGGAAATTTGTTGTGTGTAGAAGAAAGCATTATTTGTACTCACAAATTTAGTTTTGAGCAGCTCTGTGAGTGCAGTTATCACTGAAAACAAAGGTGGGTTTAAGAGTTGATAGACTTTTTAGGTCTTCCTGTAGAAGTGCTTTCCTCTAGCATACTACTGCATTAGGTCTAAAAATTGTGTTATATGATAGCCTAAAGATCTTATTTTCACTTTTCTGAAGGAATACCTATCACCAGTGCATCCTATTTTGCCACCATGACGCTTGACCAAGTTAGGCATGTATTTCGCTCTGACACAGAAGTGCCTTTACCTTTGATTGAAGAAAGGCATCGGGTGCTGAATGAAAGTGGAATAGTTCTGTTAGAGAAGTTTGGAGGATCTTTCCTCACCTGTGTTAAAATGAGTGAGAAGAGCGCTCAGAAACTGCTACATCTCATACTGGAAAACTTTCCTTCTTACAGAGATGAAGCTGTATTTGAGGTAAGCTAGTTCTAAAGCTCTGAAAAAAAGCCATACAATTTAGTAATACAGTAAAAGAATCTTGACAGTCCACAGCTAGTCAGGATAAGAGTCAGTTTCTTTTTCCCACCAGAGGAGTGCCCTTTTTTCATATGCTATCTCTGTCTTCATCACTTTGCTCTAATTTATTTTGATATACTCTGAGTTCCCAATTAGATCATGCCACGCCTCCTTTGTATTCCTTACAAATGCATAGTATTCGAGGTAATTCCTGCCTAGAAAATGAGAATCCTTTTTCCTTTTTTTTTCCCTACCCTTGAATTGCTGATAACCCTCTTCCCACCATCTTTTACTTTGAGGTTCTCTGCAGCTAATGAAGGAAATGAAACTCTGGTAGAATTAATTCACAGCTACTGGGACTCCACCCTCTAGTGGCTGTTGATTCAACAGGCATTACACAAATGACTACAGAAGTAACCCACACTTTTATCAATGTTGACAGTATACTGAAGCTTTTTGGAGCCATTTTAGTGAAAGAAACTGATGGGAATTAAACAGAGACCACCTGGTATTTTTTGTCTCCTGGGTTTCTGTTATACAGGCATGATCTTAATTTGGCATCTGTGACTTACGTAGCAGCTCCTGTGCTTGATTGCATGTGCAGTAGTACTTAGCTGTTACATCATTAAACCCAAAAGACTTTATGTTAGTGACAATACAGCCTATACTGCTAGTCTGTACAGTCTTTTCAAGGTAATTTCTTGGAATACCAGTCACTGAAGCTTTGAACCTATTGCATTTATTGCCCTGCAGTCGGAGGCGCAATTTTATCTTCTTTGTCTCCTCCTGTGAAGCAAGATACGTTTACATGAAAAATCAGAGGTTCTCTCTAATTAATCTTTGAAGCTACCAGTTTGGTTTATTTGAGGTTTTTTTTCATATAAAGTAGTATCTTGACAATTTTTGTGATCAAAAAGGAAATATTTTCTAAGTAATGTGTTATTTTCTTATCTTTATAGTGATGGTACTCTTTGACATTCATGAGATGATGATGAGTGCTTTATAAAGCAAGCCTCCCTAAAAGCAGCAGCATACTACAGAATGAAAAGGTGTTCCAAAAATTATCCCAGACCATATGCACTGACTTAGTAATAAAGCCTGTTGCATGAATATGGAAATTTTGTTTCTTCTTTCACTAAGCAAGAAGTGCATTTTGAAGGTGGTAACATGGAGCCCATAATTTTTATAGCAGCAGGTTGAGCTCTCACAAGTAATATTTCTAAAGGAATAGGTGGGAACTGGAAAGAGGGTGAGATACCCAATAGCAAACCAGTGCTTTTCAGTAACTACCCATAGAAGAAATATATATGATTATAAAACAAGTCCTACATTAGAATCATTCTATCACAGACTGCTACAGCTGACTTTCTAGGGAAACTTCTAAAATTAACACAATGATTTGACCATACGTTTTTCTGAATACATATACAAAATATTTTTAATAATTACACATGTAATCACAGAAATTGCCAGTGTTAAGTTTTTTCTGAAAAAGAAAATGCAAACCAGAACCAAAACCTCCAAAACATTTTTTTTTCTCTTTGGTGGGTAACTCATATTTGGATGCTGTGCTGCATTTGATTCGCAACAGGAGTTAAATTTTAGACTATATTATACTCACATATCAGGGTTTTCAGGGACTTAGTGGAGTCCTTTCTGATCTTCCAGTCATTGACATTGCAAGTGTTTATCTTTTATTTATCATCCATCACTTGGGACCGAGGCTGTAAAATTCTCATGATCCTCTTACCCTGTGCTTTTATTTTATAATGGCTGTGCTATTACATTTTGCTCTTTGCCAACACAGCGCTGCTCCTTTCTTTTAATGTCAGTAGGTCATAATTAGATGTATACTGTAATATTATCACATTGTACTGCAGAGAAGATGTAAATGTCCTTCAATGTGGTACTATTTTCTGGAAAGGCAGGGTATTGCAAGTAAAAAGATACAGTTGTATTGCCATCTTGAAAAAGGTTCAATTTTTATATTAAGTTGAACTATCTTTACTGGCTTTCACAGACAGAATCAGATACTGGTTAAGGCTTTAAGCCACCACAGGGTGTCATGTGGTCCAACCTCCCTGCTCAAGCAGGGTTGTCCTAGAGCACATGGCTCAGGATTGTGTCCTGAGTACCAGAGTGAGGGAGACTCTACAACCTCTCTGGACAATCTGTGCCAGTGCAGTCACCTGCACAGTAAAGAAGTTCTTAAGTTCTTCCTCTTTGAAATGCAGTATCATCCACCTACTGCTTTCCTTGCTTTCTGATAAATAGTGGGAAAATTTACTAGAAATGCTTAGTAGTCTTTTCTATATTGAGATTTTTATATAACCTTAATAAGCTCTGTGCAACATAATTATCAATTGAAGCAATGAAATTATGAATTCATCTGCTCAGTGATGAGCCCCAGATAATATTTTTCTTCCACATTAAACTGCAGCATGAAATGAAAAGTTCCATTCTAATTCTGCCTTTCTCTGCTCCTGCGAAATGGTGTGATGCTAGAGACAACCAGTTCTTTCCTATTGGAAAAATTTTAATGCTATGAAAGAACAGCACCCTTGCTTTGGGGCAGTAGGGGCTGTGATAAAATCTGGTCTGTTAATTATTTGCTTCTTGTTAGCACTTCTTGTGTGATGATGTCTCAGGTGGTGTTTTGTTATATAACATACAAAATCATGTATGTTCTCTAGAAGTAAGTTTGTGCATCTATGTCAAGTATAGAACAAGGCACAGGGAAGGCAGGAATTCTGAGCATGTTTGCACAAGTTGTTCTTTGAAATGTAGTTGAACTTCTCAATGTTTTTGGAGAATAGCATATAAAGACAAAAAATATAATTTGCTATCAGTAATAGTTATAGCCTCTTCACAGTAAACACAGAGGAGCATTCATTAAAGTTTTCACTAGAATTCTATTTCTTTAACAGTACAGATAAATAGATTAACACAACATTTTAATTGTCTTGTGCAATACATGCCTATTACGCTTTAATTGTCAAAAGGTTCGATGAACTCTAGAATATCTTAAAATTAATGTTGCTGGACTTTCAACTATAGTGTTTGCCAAGTGGAAGTAAAAAAATATGAATGTGTTCTGAGATCCAAGCATATTCAAAACAATTTTTATTCACTGCAGTGATTTTTATTATGTTATTACTCTTTTATTTCAGTTTGTTCATGAGCATTTCACATAATTCTTGTTTGTAGTTTGATATTGTTTAGATTTTAGGATGTTTAAGTGTCGCGGTTTTATTCTGTTCTAGTTAACTAATGTTTGCTTAACAATATGATATGCTTAACATGTTACTTGCTATATTTATTGATGTTTCAGGCACTTAAATAATCCATACATTTCTTTCTTCAGAAAAAGAAGGTATCTTTCTACAAACGGGCACAAATACTTGTGGCTGACACATGGAGTGTATTGGAAGGCAAAGGAGATGGCTCTTTTGATGATATTTCTAGTCTGACAATATTTGCTGACTACAGAATTCCTCAAGTTCTTGTTCACTTGAAAGCAATGAAGTATTCTGAAGAATTAATGAAGAAACTACGTGAAGGTTTGTTCTGCTCTTGCTAATATCAAGTAATCTTACTGCTTCACGTTGTAGACTAAGGCTAGTTCTACAGTGTAATGTGTTGTCTATGCAAGGGTTATGTGTCCATTTTTTTCCTCCAGAGAACACGAATTTCTTACATAGTGGTGAGGTAGCAGGAAGGAGCTTTTTCTCTAACCATGATCCTGAGTGAGATCTTAAGGCTACTTTTTATAAAGACTTAGCTGTTTTGTGGATTAAGCATTGATAAAGGAGGGATTAAAGAGACTCAAAGATAGTTGATTTCTGAATTTCTGAAAAGCTGCTGTTGCAAATCCACTTTACAGCATGAGAATAGTTATGATTTTTGAGGTTTACATAAAAGAAACAATGATTTCGTTAATTCAAATATGATGTAAAAGCATGGGAATTCCTCTTTATTTGTACTGAACTGCTAGTTAACAAGCACAACAATATTATAAGCATACATTAAAAAAATATTGCTTTAAATGAAGTTAACTGCATATGACTAGAATCTCACTTTTAAGCATGGTTCTATCTTCCAGTACTTACTAACCATGAATTTTAGTGAATAAAAATAAGCCAATCTCTTTTGCATTGTAAAATGACTGTATTTAGATGTAGAATTGCTATTATGCAATTTCAGAAATACTCAGGAAGATAAACAGATGAATGCAGTTGCCCGTGGATCTTAATAGAATGGCCATATGTGTATTTATGTCTTTATGCATATGTGTATATTAAATAGACCTGATAGATATTTTATCCTTCCATGACTCCTAATGAGAACATTCCCATGTAAATAATTCTAGTGTTTCTCTTTACATTTAGTTCTTTTGGGGAGTTGTTTGTTTTTAATTTTGAAATCTTAGACTTGAGTTATCCTGGCAGAAAATATACTATGAAGTATAATAATTAGATACTAAAAAGTATACTGTAATAAAAAACTTTATTTTTTGTCTCCACAAGCAAAGAAAATATATGATTTGCAGTACACCCTGTTCCTAAAGCAGTTCCTTAGAATATAGGATGTTGTTTGAATTGAATTGGAGGGAAGTTTCTAAGTGCATATGGTAAAAACTAAAGTAACTATTAGAAAATGTACATCAACATTGTTAACAGTTGTAGTATAAGCCATGAGAACTGGAATCCTAGAACAGAATAAATGTGAAGGGGGAAAAAAATGAGCAAATTTAGGCAGTCCTTGCTGTTCTGTCTGTTGCATGTAAATGGATTACTGCCTCTTGTGTCTGCAGGAACGCTTTTCCAATCTGGAGATAAAGAAGAGGTAGAGATCCGTGGCTGTTCTATTTGGTGTTGTGCATTGATTTGTAAGCACCTTCAGGACCTCTATCAGAAGAAGGGTCAGGACATGCGTGAAAAGATCAATGCAGTTTTACTTGATTATTATCTTTGGGACTACGCCAGGGATCACAGGGCAGAGATGAAAGATATCCCGTTTCACCGAGTACGGTGTATATATTACTAAGTTCAGTCTGATAACTGTTGTATTGTTGCCTTACCTTTTGAACTGCAGTTTTGCTTTTTCTATGGTGGTTTGTCATGCACTAATTTGGAACTGTTAAATCAAATGCTTGTTTTCTGGTGATGTATTAACAAATTGCCTTTTTTTTTTTTCTTTTTAAAATTGTTTTGTTACCTTTTCTCTTAATCTTTTGCTTTCCCTGACTCGAATTAACCGTGTAAACTTTGTGGGCAACCCATGTTTAGGCAGGGTTCATTACTCGTGCTTCGAGCTCTGTACTGGTGTACGTGGCTGCCTGTGCACACAGCCAGGTATGTGTGCAGACCCTGTGGTGTACTTTGCTTCCTGTCCCTCCCTGTGCCTGCCCATCCCATCTCACACCTGCATGGACGTGGCAGGTACTCAGCACTCATTCAGAGATGAAAGCAGAACTAGTCCATTTGTCCAATAAACAGTGCAGTGACAGATGTGCTGTGGGGTGTATGTGTTTTTATTGCTCTGGGTGCAATTGGGATGCTTAGTCCACAGGGGGAGAGAGGTAGGAAGGAAGGGGAGGAATCAGAAAATCACTTAAGTTGGAAAAGATCTCTGAGATCGTTGAGTCCAACCTGCGACCAAACACCATGTTGTCCACTGACCATGGCACTGAGTGAGGGCCATGTCCCGTCTTTCCTTAAACACCCTTAGGACCTGACTCCACCACCTCCCTGGGCAGCTCATTCCAATATTTAATCACCCTTTTTGTGAAGAAATTTTTCCTAATGTCCAAACTGAACCTTCCCTATCTCAGCTTGAGGCTATTTGGTTTTTCACTAGCACTTGCTGCCTGTGAGAAGAGGCCAAATGCCGTCTTGCTACACCTTCTTTCAGGCAGTTGTAGAGAGTGAAAAGGCCTCTCCTAAGCCTCCTCTTCTGCAGGCTGAACACCCCCAGCTCTCTCAGCCGCTCCTAATAGGACTTGCGCTCCACACCCGCACCAACTTCCTTGCGTTTCTCTGGACGCGCTCCAGCCCCTCAGTGTCCCTTCTTAACAGGGGCCCAGCCCTGGGCGAGGCGGGAAGGAGGGACGGGAGCGCTGCTCCTCCCGCCGCCGGGGGCGCTGTGTGCGCGGGCCGGCTGCCGGACATGGCGGCCGTTGCCTAGCGAGGGCAGTAAACAGCGCGGGGCCCGGCCCGGCGCTGCCCCGGCCGCCGCCTCGCTCCGGCCCGGACTGGGCGGCACGGCCCGCGGCACTGCCCCAGCGTTGTCCCGACACCCACGCTTGATACCGACCCCGGCTACTCTTCAGGTTAGGAGACGCGGCAAACACGGAAAATGTGCTGGGCCGCCCTCACAATTTCCCTGCAAGCGAAAAGTTTGCCAGTGTGTTTGCTCCTGCCTTATGGCAGCCACGGGCATCGACACCGAAGTATCTCTCTAGATTTGGTATATTGGGAATGTTTCATGTTCCCACGTTCTTTTATAAAATGTATTCTTAGGAAATAGGGTTTCCCTCCCACACCCGGGATGCAGTTTGGTAATTTGTTTGTTAGTTTATTAATAAAACTTTAAAAAGAGTAGGAGATATCGGCACTTCAGTGCAGCACTTGCTGGGGGATAAAAAAATGCACCCAGATAACTAAACTCAGTTATCAATCAAAATGTGGTTTTAATCTGTAGTTAGTATGTTTATGTATCTGTTTCTGATTGCCATGTCCCTCATTATACAAGTCTTGACTCACTCTCATGTTTTGCTTACTTGTTCTTATGCTAGGTCAATAAAATGGGGCTTTTCTTTTTTCAAACATCAGATGGTTTCTCAGCTGTGGATAGCTAAGTTCTCAAACTGAAAGGAATAAAATGAAATGCAAAAGCTCTTCTCTTTGCAGCTGCAAGACAACACCATTTTAAGCTGTTCGTTTTTGGGGACTTAGCTGATTTCTGCCAGTTCAGTAATATGTATTTCTTGAAGACAATGTATGTGAGAGCAGGAAGTTCAGCAAACTTTACCTTGCATGATAAAGATTCTCAGAATTAGAAACAACAGGAAAGATGTGTGTGGTTTGAATTTTAATGAAAAACAGCTGTAAAGGAAGGCAATTCCTTAATATTTACAGGTGTGCTACTGTGCCAAGCTTATGGTGTAAGAATGAATATGTATAAGGAATGATAAAATTATAATTACTAGAAAACAATTACACACGTGCTTAAAGTTTCAGATCAAAATGAGAGAAATGCTTTATATGTAGTAACAAGATAAGTTTAAAATCACACTTCTTAGTGCTTGTTGAGTTAGAAGTGTTTGGTGCTTTGTTAGTGGAAGAGGGTTTTGAAACGTGTATGTACATACAAATTTTGGAGAAAAGGGATTTGTTTATCTGATTTTTATTGCCCATCCTATATGAATGCAGGAATAGGAAAATGAGAGGATCCATTTTAAGCCTTTGCTTTATCAACAGCGTTTATTAACAAGCTCTTACAATATTGTTGCTTTGTATGACTGCGTTATATTCAAGTAAGAAATCAGACAACTTTCAGACTTAAGTCTGCTAGCTTGAAAATTAATAGAGGCAAAACTAATTTATGAATTGATTAAACAGTTATTAATAGAGCTGCATTTATATCGGGTACTTTTCAAGATTGTAATGGTGCTCGTGTATTCCTTAGGAAATCTCAACTTTCCACTTCAGGAAGTTAATTCTTTTGTATTATATAACATGGAAAACCTCTTCTCTTAGCTGCAGATAACTGTGAATGAGGTGAACAGAGGAGTGGTAACGGATTTCTTCTTGACTGTGTGAATACCGAGTGGGAAGCACAGGGGTGGGGTCTGGCATGGAGGAGATCCCAGTTAAAGTTGCAGTCCGAGTCCGACCTCTGCTTTCCAAAGAAATACTTCATAATCACCAAGTGTGTGTCAGATTAGTCCCAAATGCTAAACAAGTTATCATTGGAAAGGACCATGTCTTCACTTTTGATTTTGTATTTGGCAAAAACTCAACCCAAGAAGAAGTTTATGCTGTTTGCATTAAGCCTCTTCTGGTGTCTCTGACTGAAGGATACAATGCTACAGTGTTCGCATATGGACAGACTGGTTCTGGGAAGACTTACACCATCGGTGGTGACCACATTGGTAGGTTATAGAGAAGTATTTGGATTTTGGGCTTTTTTAATGTGGTAAAGAGTGTATTTGTGCAAGTTCAATATTTATTACATAGCAGATGATGCTTCACAATTTTAAGGGCCAAGGGAAAAGCCTGGAGTAAAAAAAAAAAAAGCTTCCAAAGTTTATGTGATAATTAAAGTTCCTAAAACTTCTCCATAAATTAGACTATACCAAAAATATCTAAGAAAAAACCAATTTATTACGTGCTCTTTCACATTCCACATTTCAATATGCAACTTAAATTAGAATTTTTTTCTGAAATGTAGTGTTTTTGAAGCTTTTTGCTATGTTTATCTTACCTTGAAAATGTGTACTTTAGTCACTTAATTGTTTGCTTGCTCACTCTGTGTTGAGTTAGTTTGTTTGGGGTTTTTTTGAGAGAAATTTCTGTGACATCAAAGAAATTTATGATTTAATTCTTCCAAATGGACATAAATAGATTATTATAAATATCTGGTTAGAGTCTTCCTTTTATTTAGAATCATAGGATCACAGAATCGTTTAGGTTGGAAAAGACCCCTAAGACCATAACGTCCAGCTGTTAACCCAGCATTTCCAGGTCCACAACTAAGCCTGTTCCAAGGCTTGAGCACCCTCTCAGTGAAGAAATTTTTCCTAATATCCAATCTAAACTTCTTCTGGTGCTACTTGAGGCACCAGGAGAGGTTTAGATTGGATATTAGGAAAGTTTTCTCTTGTCCTGTCACTTTTTTAACCTGGGAGAGGAGACCAACCCCAACCTGGCTGTACCCTCCTGGCAGGTGGTTGTAGAGAATGATAAGGCCTCTCCTGAGTCTGCTTTTCTCCAGACTAAACACTCCCAGCTCTCTCAGCTGCTCTTCACAGGACTTGTGCTCCACACCCTTCACCAGCTCTGTTGCCCTTCTCTGGACAGCAGCACCTCAATGGCTCCAGTACCTCAATGTCTTTCCTGCAGTGAGGGGCCCAGAACTGGACACAGGTCCAGGTGAGGTGCAGCCTCTCCAGTGCAGAGTACAGAGGGAAAATCACTGCTCTGGTCCTGCTGGCCACACTGTTGCTGATACAGGCCAGGATGCTATTGGCCTTCTTGGCCACCTTGGCACACGCTGCTGTCAACACAGCTGCTGTCAACCATCATGCCCAGGTCCTTTCTGGCTGAGCAGCTGTCCAGCCACTCTGACCCCACCCAATCTGTAGTGCTTGAGGGGACTGTTGTAACTCAAGGGCAGGACCCCACACTTAGCTTTGTTGAGCCCCATACCATTGGCCTCTTCTGCTTAATGTTGTAGCTTCAACTTTATTTCCTTTGCTAGTAGTTACTTAATTTTCCTATAAGTACCATTGCTAGCCAAATTGTTTTGATAGTGGATGTCACATAAGGCTGATCATAGCTCTGCAATAACAATGTTTTAGTTTAATACATATATTTACTAAATTAATAGTTAGATGTGAACAACTCTTTAGTTTTCTGGTGAAAAAGATTCTTGGTATCCTCTCATAGGCAAACAGCTTCCATATTCTTGGATAAAGAACACAGATTATTAATGGAGGCATTGTCCTATGCTGAATATTTAAAAGAAAATAGAGTTTAGCAATAGTGATCCATGTCTACTTTGAAAAAACAGGAAATTACTGTATATGTTGGTCATAAATCTTGTCTCACCAAGTTACTGATGATTTTGCTTTCTGTAAGTAGGATCTATAGTTTCTCATGCCTTTGAGGTGTCATTGCCAACCATAATGAGTAGAGGTATAGAAAAAAATCTGTGCTCTGAGGAGTATGGTTTTAAAGCAGACTCCATATTTTTTGTAACATCCATGACTAATGATATTATGTAATTTAGAACTTAAATTTGATTCCTACTACTGAATGCAAACAAAAATTCTGACACACAGAAAAAAATTACAAAAATCCTTGTGAACAATGAACTCTTCAGATTCCTTAGTATTTTGCATACCAAACATCATAGACTTCTCTCAATTTTCAGTCTTTGTAATTTATGTGCCATTTGTGCTTGTATTTTAGCATCAGTTGCAGTGGATGAAAGGGGCATAATCCCACGGGCTATTCAGGAATTATTCCAGCATATTTCTGAACACTGTAATATTAACTTCCGTGTGAAGGTATCCTATATAGAGGTTTACAAGGAAGAACTTCGAGATTTGTTGGATTTGGAGACCTCTGTGAAGGAACTACATATCCGAGAAGATGAGAAGGGAAATACAGGTAGGATTTCAGCTCTAAAATTTGGTGGTTTGGGTTTCAGTTTGGGTCGAATTTATTCTTGGTTTCTCTTGAAAGTGCTTATTCATTACTAATGAAAAAAAGTAAAAAAAAAAGTTAACGTTTCAGAATATAAACTCAGTTTAGCTGATTGAAAGCAGTTTGGGCTTTAGGTGCCTGTGAGCAATATAGGTGTTCTATTATATAGATGAAAATGGCAACAAATGGTAAAGTAGATACACAATTATTGTTTTGGCAAATTCTGTCTAGAAACAAAACAGTGTGTGATTATTCATTTGAATAAGTATTTCAGGATTAAACCATTGCTTCTTCCTTCAAAATTACGATCATTAAATCAATTACAGTGTTACTATCTGCTCCCCTTTTACGATTAAATGAGTGGAAGAGACCACTTCATTAAGAGGAGGGGAGTAGATATTTTTGGAGTCTTTGAGATCTTGAGTCCTGATTCGGTATCCTGTTCACCCCATGAAAATGCTAGAAGAATCCACATCAGAGATATTTTATTCTGATAGTATGTAATCTGTTTTAGGTTTGACTTTTTTTTCATTTATATTCTGATTGTTGTGTTTACTCTAGTAGTATTATGCTAGAGTATTGTATTGCGCTGTCATGGGGTTTTTGTCTGTAGCTGGGAGAAGGCACTAGTTTAGCACAAATCTTGGAGCCAATATCATTGCTTCAAAAGGATCCCACAATAAATTTTAAATTATTTCTGTTCTTCAGTACTGTTAAAGTCAGCTTCATTAAATTGTTCTAGGACATTTTCCATCTTTCATTAAAAAAAAAAAAGACAAAAAATATAGTTAGTAGGAGTATTTGGCAGAACTACACTTGCACTTACTAACAGATACCTGTCCCAAGGGCCCAACTATCTGCACTATTCAGAACAGAAATTCTGTTCTTAGTACAGGCTGGGAATTATTTTTTTGGTAAAAACTTTATTGTTTTTCGCCTTTTTTAAAAAAACTGGCAAAATACCTTTTGAGCTGACTTTGTTCATACTTTTTCTAGCTAGCACTGGACTGTAAATTGCATAAGGTAATGTGCAATGTGTAAATAGATTGTGTCTTCTGTCTAAGATATTGTTTCAAATGTTATGACACAATATACCCATATATTAAATGTATGCAAGTTTCAGATGTGTTGTGCCTCATGCTTTTCACATATATCTTCTACTTCTATAGCTGTATGGTATGACCTCATAATAATGCAGGCTTGTATGTTTCTCTAATATGTGTTTATAGTTATTGCTGTAAACTTTTGCTGAAGTGTTTAGAATTAATTAAATTATTCTTACTTTCACTTCTTTTGGTGTTTGAAGTGATTGTCGGTGCTAAGGAATTCCAAGTAGAATGTGCAGATGAAGTGATAAGCCTGCTGGAAAGTGGCAATGCAGCTCGTCACACAGGCACAACACAGATGAATGAGCATTCTAGTCGATCTCACGCCATTTTTACCATCAGTATTTGTCAGAAGCAGTCTGCAGAGTATCAGAAAAATAGTGATGCTGCACAGGATTCGATTGCTTCAAAGTTTCATTTTGTGGATTTGGCAGGATCAGAGAGGGTAGCAAAGACTGGAAATACTGGTGAACGCTTCAAAGAATCAATTCAGATCAACAGTGGTCTCTTGGCCTTGGGAAATGTCATCAGTGCCCTTGGAGACCCGAAAAGGAAAAGTGTACATATTCCGTACAGGGATGCTAAAATCACTCGTATTCTGAAAGACTCCCTTGGAGGAAATGCCAAGACTGTTATGATAACATGTATAAGTCCATCCTCACTGGACTTTGATGAATCTTTAAATTCCCTCAAATATGCCAACAGAGCCAAAAATATTAGAAATAAACCAGTAGTAAATTACAACCCTGAAAAAGACCGCATTGGTGAAATGGAACTTGAAATCAGATTGCTTCGGGAAGCTTTGCAGAGCCAGCAGGTCACTGATCAGCATTTACACGATTTAAATCAAGAAAAAGCCCGTATCAGTTCACTTGAGGAGCAGCTCACCCGCCTTCAGGTTCAATATTTCAGTTACAGAAATTGTGTAGATGAAGCCCTCCCCTTTCTGGTTGATTTGAATGATGATGTTAGTTTAAGAAGAAGTCAGCGGGAAAGGTTGCAGAGCTGGATCACTATGGTACAGAAAGTAAGGAAGGAAGCTCTCACCATCCAGGAAACTGACACAGGGACTGAGACCAGCCCAGAGCCACACCACATCACAATTCTTCAGCTGAAGAGGGAACTAAAGAAATGCCAGGTATTTAATTATAAGCTGTTTATTTAAATGACTAAGGGAAAAAGCAATCTGCCAAAATTTGAATTCCATTTTGAAAGACGGATAAAATTGTCACCTGTATTTAATGTGACAATTTAAATTTAATTTACAATTCTGTATAATTTTGTTTGGCTAATCTCTGGGACATAGGTTCATTTTAGTGGATGTTTGAATACACAGTGGTAATAGAGATAAGTGAAGTAATGTTGTATTTCTTCTGGTCAGTTTCAAGATGACTCTTGAGGCTGAGCTGTTTTATCTGTTAGATTTTTGGTTTTAGCTGTGCTGGTGTGCTGAGTCTGGCTGGGATGGTGTTAGTTATCTGTATAGCATCTCTAAGGGTGCTGTGTTTTAGATTTGTGACCAATACAATTATAATAATACTGTAATGTTTTTGCTCTTGCTGAGCAGTGTTTTGCATAGCAGTAAGCCTTCTCTTTTTCTGCCTCTGCCCCCCAGTAAATAGATTGGGGGGTGCATGAATAGTTGCAGACCCAAAGCAAACACACAACAAAGCAAATGACCTGAACTAATCAAAGAGAGATTTCATGCCATATAGTATGATGCTCAGCAATAAAAAGGGAGAGGAGGAGGTTTAGAGAGATTAGCTGTATTTAGCCTGGAACAGGTTGAACATTGGTTGGCCTTAGGAGCTGATGGATGATAGCCTTTGCATCATCTGTTTTATTTTCTTTCCCTCTTCCACTTTATCATCACCCACTGATCAGTTTCTATC
Organism: Dasyornis broadbenti; assembly: GCA_013397935.1. Taxonomy (NCBI): domain Eukaryota; kingdom Metazoa; phylum Chordata; class Aves; order Passeriformes; family Dasyornithidae; genus Dasyornis; species Dasyornis broadbenti. The sequence goes on from VZRN01002380.1 coordinate 46,583, forward strand.
TTGACGCATAAATTCTCTTGCTTTCACTTTCCCTTTGCTCGTCCTGTGTCCTGGTAGGAGGTGGGGGTAGAGGGAAGTAAAGGACAGCTTTGTGTGCTTAGCTACCTATTGGGGTAACCCACAATACTCTGTTTTGGCACCCAGCCTGCAGCTCAAGGCCTTCAAGATAATAGCAGTTTTGATTAGAGTGTGCTAGATTAAACTTGCAGCTGTTAACCCTTGTTTAGTTAAGTTGTTGAGTGACTGTTGCAGGTCATGAAGCCCCATTTTTGCTCTGGGCCCTGATTTGTGTGTGTCCTTGAATATTCAGATGCTTGATTCCTTTCTAGCTGTACAATAGCCTCCAAGAGTCATTAATTACTATTTTCAGATTTTTCTGATTTGTATGCTGTTTATCACTTTGTTGTAGTTTGACCCGGGGGAAATGCCAGGCACCCACATCATCTGTTCATTCACTCTCTCCTGCCACAGTTGGGCAGAGGAGAGAAAAATAATTAACACACACAGCGCTCATGAGTTTAGACTAGAACGGGGAGAAGACACACTCAGGGCAAAACAGGCTAAACTGCTTAAAGTTGCAACAGTGATTTATTGGTAACAGAGTCAGAGGAGTAAATGAGAAGTGAAATAAAACTTTCAAAGACACCATTTCTCCACTCACCCCCCTTCCTCCTTCCCAGCAGCAACACAGGGAGACAAGGCATGGGATAGGTCAGTTCATGACCGAAATCTTTTTCCTCTGCTCGGAGGAGAGGCTCTTTTCCTCTGCGTGGCCATGGGTCCCTATCTCACAAGCAGCGGCCTGCCCAAACCTGCCACAATGTGAGCTCCTGCCACAGGCAGACAGTCTTCCGAAAACTGCTGCAGTGGGGGGTCCCTCGTCCATGGGGTGTCAGACCTCCAAGGCCAGGCCATTCCATCTCAGGAGCAAGGCTTTTGCTCTTTACTGGACTGCTACTGGACCACAGTCTCCCTCAGGCATCCACCCACGCCAACGTGGGGCACTCAGTTCAGTCTCGGGTGCAAGTCAAGGCCTGTTTCTCCACCAGAACTCCCACTGGACCACAGCCACCTCCAGGCATTCACCCGTTCCAGCATGGGCACCTCCCCACAGGCTGCGAGTGGATCTCAGCATTTCCCATGGGCCCCATGGGCTATAGGGGCACCCCCTGCTTCACCACAGTTATCATCACAGCCTGCAGAGGAATCTTGGCTCCGGTGCCTGAAGCTTTCCCTCCCCCACCTTCTCCATTGGCCTTGGTGTCTCCATGTTGTTTTCCCTCGCATATTCTCACCTCCTCCTCCTCCTCTGGCTAAAAAAAGTGCATGCCCCCACCATCTTGATCTCTTCTTAAATATGTTATCACAGAGGCATAACTGACAACTCTAGTTGGCTCTGCCTTGGCCAGCAGCATGTCCATCATCTTCAGAGCCATCAGGGATTGGCTCACTGGACATGGTGAAAATTTCGAGAAGCTTCTCACAGAAGCCATTTCAGTGGGCCCCTCCCACTAGCAAAAACTGGGCCAAGCAAAACCAACACATACTTTGTTTTCCTTTGCTTGGGAGAGCTATGACAAAACCACTGGTCATCAGCCTAATATGGTAATTGAGTCTTACACTGTGAGTGTCCCAGTAATCCAAGAACCACCTTACAGATAAAACCAGCAACGATACTTTTTCCCTCTTCTTCTCTGAGAGACATTTTGTGGAGAGAAGGGAAAAAGTGGCACCTATCCCTTCCTCTCCTCCAGGACAGATTTTTATAGCCTTGATGTAATAGCTTCCAAGTTTCTTCAGTATCCTTATTTAATCAGACTGTTCATACTGATGTGACTTTGATTATTGTTCATCAGCTTAAACAGCTGTTTGGGGTTGCCACACAGGAACATGCTCTATGGTGATCCCTGGGGCATCAGTATGTAGGGGAGGAATTGGGCAGGTCTATAGGGCCATTGCTGCCTCTGACAGCTTGTGATTTCATATCTGAACAGGCTCATTAACCCATCAAACTAATACATGATTTGAAGGAGCGACAGTGAAACACAGTGACTTTTATAGCTGTATTGAACCTGCCCCATGCCTATAAAGTCAGTGTCCAGTGCTCTGGTATGGGAACCTCTGGAAATGTAAGAGGGTCTGGTCTGAAAGCCCACAAACAGGCTTGTGGTGGTCTGAGACTGAGATAGTATCTTGGTCTTGAGGCCACACAGACACTACAATGGAGACCAAACCCTCAACTGTAATAGTTGATCTTCTAGTAAAGAAGAAACAGTGGAAGCAGAGGTCAAGTTAGTAAAAGAAGAAGCAGCTCCTGCTCAGAGGAGGACAGAGGAAGAATCAGAACTGTTCTGCAGCAGGATAGGAAAGGAAAGTGAAAGAAATTGTAATAGATGGAAGCTACCCAGTCCCTATCCATGACCTAGCTACAAGATAACATGTAAAGATTTTGCCTGACAAAATGAGCCAATTGCTACCTGGTTGCTCCAGAGGTGGAATAGTGGAGCTGTCTGGAACTAGATGATAGGGTAAACACATCAATTGGGATCCTTTGCTAGGGATTGTGGGATTGATGGTGGGATTGGAAGAGGGTCAGCCACCTCCAGGCTCCAGAGGTGACTTCTATTGAGCATAAAGACAAAGTATGCTCTTAAGGAAGATACTGTCACCCAGCGAGGCATGGGGACTGTAGAGGATTGTATCTAATGTTTGAGTGAATTAGGGGTGGTGGAGGTGGTCTGCAGTGATGTGGAAAATAATCAGGCCTTGAAAGATCCAAACAATATACAGTGCACATGATCTGTGTGGCAGAAGTCTGTACAGAACACATGGACATCATATGACAGCAACCAAGCAAGGCTGAATTAGACTGACTCTGTGGCACCAACTTCGTACAGACCAGTCTGCCAGCCCTAGTGATTTATTGAAAAGTTCTGTTGAAAAGTTCTATTCCCTCTCTTTGCTATGGGCCTGCATCTCAGCTGTGGAAAGACTGTTACACAAGGTCTAGCTACTCAAAAGAGAATGTGGATAATCTCTTTACCTCCTTGCTTGGGCAGACTAGCATAGTAGCTACCATGAATTTTTCTCCTTAAGGGAAAGGGAGCCATGGGCACATGCTACCCTGCAGTTCTGTCTCCATGACTATGGAAAGGATATTAGAAGTGGGGCGGTGCACCTATTTTGGTCCTGGAACTCTGTGTACCTGAACAGGGAGAAAAAGCAGTGGTTAAAAAGGGTGTTCCAGGAAGATTACTGTTCCAGTTGCTGTCAAGCAATTCCTGAGATGCAGTAGAACCCTTCCTCTTTCTGGTACTGATTCAATGGACTTATGTTCTTGTGGGTTTGAACACCATGCTTCTACCATGTGTTACGATTTGCTTTAATCACTGAGGAACAAAGAGGACTCTCTGTGAGTAAAACAAAAAGAATTCTGAGGTTCAATTATTCCCTGAAATGAGATTAAAACCAAATGATGTTATATGTTGATACCAAAAAAGTGATACATTTTATTTAACAGTGAAAGAGGTGAAAAGAAAGAAAGAGAAAGAAAGAAATGGAAAAATAGGTGTGTCGGTAGGACAGGAAGATTAAGTAGAAACATATCACCCGTCGATGGATCTTAATGACATCTCGTTGATCCTCTCCATCTGGTCTTCTTGGTGATGAGGATCCCCCGCCAAAAGCATAAAATCCAATGGATTATTATATGTTTGGGCCAGGTGGGAATGCGCAGGTACCTCCCCTGAGGGGGGGCAAGTTTGACACTGTGTCTTGCAAGACTTTGAATCAGTTGCATCATTTTGCATCATGTGCAGTCCTCTGGTGCAGGGTCTGGGGAGCCCTTCAGGTGGCCCTTTGATGGACCATGACACCCCCTCAGCTGCTCCTCATGTGAATGTCCCGTGGCTGTGGCTTTCCCTGCAGCTGGGGGGGCCTGCAGATGAACTGGTCTGTGCACTGGAGGATGGGCATTCACTGCCTCTGACCAGAGTTTTTCACCTGGACCCGGAACTCTCCTCCTCCATCCTTTGGTGGGGGGAAACAATCTGTGCAAATACGGCAACAGATAAGCCTGGGTTTATGGCCTCCACCCCAAAGCTGCTGGGCTTGGCTCTTCGTGAATGCTCTCCCAGCTTGACTTATTACTTGCCAGACGTAAGATGCTTTGAACAACAGCATCACTTTTTCTTTTCTGGAATAGCCTTAGTCAGTTTAACTCACAGTTCAGGGTTTCAGTCAGGAGGCCCATTCATTGTGGGCTTCAGTGGTGCAGCTTCGTCACACAGTTTTGTCATAATGGGCAAAAAATGTTTATGACTATGTTTAAGCCATGAATGATAACATTTCAGTCTGTGACACCATGAAAGGACTGTGCTGGTCTGTTGTAGGATCATACAACAATCCTTGTAGCATAGCCTGGGCTCCTGTCCTGAGTGATCACTGTAACCAGACAGAACCCACATCATGGGCTAAATTAACTCAGTGGACATTTCATGGGTATTTTACTGGAATGACCTGTAGCCTAAAGGAATGACATCTGTGTATAAGTCAAAGGATGAGAAGGAAGAATGGCTAACAAGGCAATTGGATAACGTGGGGCTTGAGCATGACATAAATGGTGCAGAATGTGGAGTGGAGATTGTGCTATGTCTGACTGGGATGGAGTTAATTTTCTTCTTGCATGCTTGCAGGGTGCCATGTTTTACATTTCTGACTAGTACAATGCTGATAAAACACCAGTGTTTTAGGTCTCAATGAAGCATGTTTGCCCAGCATTAAGGGACTGACCATCTTTCTCTGTCTGTAACACCAGTGGATAAGTAGGGGGGTGCACCCAGAGACCAGCTGAGTACAACCAGGCAGACAACCCAAGTCAACCAAAGAGACATTTCACACCATATGACATGCTCAGAGATTGAAAGGGGGGGAGTTACGTTAGCTGTCTTTTTCCTCAGGAGCTGGTGGGCATCAGTCTACCCTTGGAGGCAGTGAGCGATTGGTTTTGCCTTAATTAACTACCTTTGCATTACTTGTGTTGTTTTCTCTGTTCTTCACCTTCACTTACTGAACAGTATCTGTCTTGACCCAGAAATTTTCTTGCTTTTACTCTTCCCTGGGGTTAGGGACTTGGAAGTGAGGGAGTGGCTATGTGTGCTTGGCTGCCTATGCAAGGAAACACACAACAGTTGTCCTGTGAATTGAGAAATTGTTTGGAATTCTGCAAATATATTACTCTGTCAGGAGCATTAAAGATATTACTACAATACAGATATTTTCACAGATATCGGTGAACTTACAGATAACCCAGAGACTAAGTTTTGCTACTTATATCTAGTATTAGCTAATACTATGTATTTAATATGCTTGTCTGTCTAATGTTAGGGAGTTACAGGTGCCTTATCTATTACCTCTTGGTGATTTGCCCCAAACCGGGCCAAGAGACACTTGTGAGACAGAGTTTCAGAAAGAAGTGGGTATTTGCTTTATTCAGCGCGCTGGGTGTGGGGGGATCGCTCCTCCGAACACACACACCAGGCACTTCTCACAACACAATATTAAGGGCACAAGTCATGAAAATGCATAACATTCTTTTGGACAAGCATGGTTATACAAATTATTTCTTGGAAAACATTAATATCATCAGCATGCATGCTATGCATGCCCTGTGTAAGCAGGTGGTCGTGTTGAGGTAGATTCCTTGAAGCCATTCAGGCTGATCCTTGTCCCCTTTATCTTAACAAGATCAAGGCGACTTTGGCGTCTCAGGTTTTGTAATCAACATTTACTTTCTCTCACTCGCTAACTGTGCTTTCATGAGTTAACTATTGTTTACTCCCTTTTCATTGGTAATTTCCTAAACTGTATTTCTTCAGCAATGGTCTCATAAAACCCCCTGTATTTCCTTTTCCATTGCCATGCCTCTAGCTAACTGAGTTTCTAAACTATTTGCAGACTTCTTTGCCTAATCACTTTGCTAACATTTGCTTTTGTGTTAAATATCAACTTTTGCTTTTTGGTGACATCATACTTCTTTACAGTTTTCCAAATGAGGTGAGAATTTCAAAACAAGATCTGGGAGTCTTAGCATGCAGATATCCCATGAGGATCATGTCATATCGGTAGCTCTGAGTAGCTGGTTCTCTCACAGCAGATAATAGTCCTAGACAATGACCTATGGGGTGAAGAGCTCTCGGCCTTCTCAGCCATGGTAATGTCTCCTAACAGATCTGACATATGATCAAATAAATAATTCTTTTTGGAAATATCCCCATATACATTTAGGAAGTATATATGTTGGATGTGCTGAATTAAAATATTGACTGTGAACAGCAAAACAAAAAAAAAATACAGATTATTGTACAGTGAACAGTGTCTCAAATCAAAATTAATTTTATGACTTAAAACAACTGTACACTAGTTGGAAACTGAGTGAAGTTCTGACATTAGATGACCAGCTCAGAAAAACTAATTTGAATTTGTCAAGTAATGGAAGGAGGCAGTGCCCCAACAAGTTAGAAATTTGTAACATCAACACATTTGTAGTTTGAACTGAACTGATAAGCCTATAGATTGTTATCAGGCAATTGCATAAACAAATCTTGTCTTTTCTTTGTTCTCAATCAGTTTAAATCACAGCTTTTTTTCTTAATTCTTGATTTTCTTCTGTGGCTTCTTTTACACCTCTGTTTCCCAGGTTCAAAACAGTGTAAGAGCTGAGCTTAAACTTACACTTCTCCAGGTGGGTATGCCATTCACAGACAGGAAGGGATGATTAGAGAAAGGCTAAAATAAACAAGACACTACAGACTCTAGTGCAGGGTTGCGTATGGACACATTTAATAACTAGTGATGGACCTATTCTTGTCTGTACTTACACATTTGTTTGCTAGCAGCTGTTATTGCCTGGATGGTGCTGTCATACGTGATATTAAAATACTGGCATAGTGGATTAGCCATAGCTAACATCAAAACTCATTCATACATCCACCAGCAGGACTCTAGGAGAAAAAGGTAGGAAGAACAGGAATGAGAAGGTTTGTGGGTTGATGTAATGTTTCAATACTTTGTATTTAGCTTCTGCAGGCTTTCTGGAAGAGTAACAATATTTGGAAGTCTCCTCAATCAGTATCAGTTCGTTCACAAAAACATCTGAAGGAGCATTCTTATGGTTTCTTTGATCTTTAAGCCATTATCTGAGTTGCAGATTGAGGACAGCTATTCTTATTGTTTTCATTTGAGAAGCGTATTAATCACAAGATGCTGAGATTTTGTGGCTACGTGTAACAGCATACTAAAGAGAATAATTGAATTAAATATATACTTCAATAAAGTAACTTTGGTTGTGAGTACCTTATTCCCTTTGGAAGAATGAAACTTGTCAGAACAAAATCAGTAGATGAAACAGAAGTGAAGAAATAGGTGCTAGAAACTACAGATAACCACTTAGACAATTTGCTAATACCTCAAGACTTTGCAGTTCTGATAATATCTTTTAACAACAAATGAGGTTTTGTTTTATTTTGATTCATTTTTAAGTTGTAGGAGTAATAATGTCTCTTTTCCCCAGCTGAACTTTTATTATCTAGCAGGTACTAATTATGGATGAAGAACTATTTACCCAGAAGAATCATGAAGTGCAGATACTACAGAATCAGATAAAGGCATTACTACAAGAAAAGGAAGAACAACTGGAATTTTTAAAGGAAGCTCAAGAAACACAAAGATTACAGGTATTTTTCCACTGCTACACATGCATCAGTATTGATCCATCCTTCTACTGTGTGAATGCATTCAACAGGCCCCTCAGAATTTTTTTTTTACCTAACTGCTGGTCAATATTGGGACATTTTGTTTGAATTAGAGCTGTATCACTGAATGAGTTGGGTTCATCTAGTGGATGCATCACAATAAGGTTATTTCTGGAGACTGTATATGAGCCTAGCTGTGCCACAAGCCTTCTGTATGACTTCAAGTGAATCATTCATGCTCTCCATGCTTCCTGAGCCATAACACACTACCCTCTCCCCAGATTTGTATCATTGTTAAAAGGTTTCAGGACTCCTTCATTTCAGGACTCCTAATTAATAGATTAGGATTTGAAAGCATTTGCAAGATTCTTTAGAATCTAAAAAAGACTAAAGATCCTATAGAATGCTTTAATTGAAAAGTTGCATAGAAACTTACTTTGTTATAGCTATATTAAGAATTAGAGTTTGTCCCCTTTTGACTTTATAAGACAGAATTCCATCCTAACTTTCTGATCATTTATCGTTAGGGAAAACTGAGTGACACAGTGGAAAGTGACATAGTGACAAATAGGCTGCTTCCCTCTTTCCTTCTGTAGATCTTGAGCTTGCTAATGAAATTATGATGGCTAATATGTGCATAACATTTCAAGGTTGAGAAGACTGTAAATAGAATAGTTAACATTCTCCTGGTGCTGCCTGACCTGTGGATGACAGATAAATTATTATATGACCTTTTAAGAGAAACGCATAAACATGGATAGCTAGTGCTCTTCTCCTTCTTATACTTTTTCTCCGTTTTCCTCTGTTTTGCCGATGGCTTGGGGAGAGTCAGTGCATGAAAGGTAAGTAAACTAGTAATGATCACTTTCTTTCCCCTGTCTCTTTCTTTCTTTTCTGTCTCCTCTGGCTAGGCTTATTTTAGCCTGTACATCATAGTGTCAACTTCTACTTCGAAAATGTTTGTATAAATTCTGGAGGATACAAGGTAGCTGTCACAGTGTAGGTAGGTTATGTCAGTATCAGAGACAGGAGTGAAGCTTGAGAGCTTTCAGGCACCATTTTGGTGTTATTTCACTAAACTGTCACTTCTACTTACAAACGTACAATGTAGGTAGAATAACGAAAAGCAAGTGCTTCTGTAAAATATTTTACGTGTATTCAAAGATATATGTAATTTAATGATACATGATAGAATAGGAACTTCAAGAGTAGCAGGTATGAGGTAATAAATGTTAATACATATCTATGTATGCAATAGGTGTTACACGGTGGAGTTGTATATACAATTCTGTCAGGGACAAATAGCTTCAAAGTGGATCTGTTGGCTGTTAGTGCTTCCAAAATGGTAACAAATATGATGTTCATACATATATTCTACTTCCTGTGACATAAGAATAATATGTATTATATTCCAACACAATGTCAACTTGTAAGGCATTGCATATTTGTGTTTGGAAGGAACTTTCAATTCAAGACAACAACATAAAGGATGAATAAAAATGTATTACTCTAAGTAGGAGAATGCAGAATGTATCACAAGCTGTTCTTCAACTTCCCTGTTTTTGCTAGGCCAGATTTTAACTATACTTCAAAAATGACCAAAAGAAATAGAGTGAGTTGAAAATGGATATAATCTTGGCCTTATGGATAAATCAGTTTAGGTAACATAAGTACTTTTGAACAATGTAAGGAGAATGCTGGAGGAGAAGCAGATAAGATCTCCAAAGAACTAGCATTATCAACAAAGCTGAGGCTGGATGGATGAAAAAGCAGCAAGTGATCCTGGGATCATGTACATGTTTATGTTTATTAATACAATAATCTTTAAAGTGGAACTGCTCAAAGAGGAAGAGGAAGCCCAAATTCATGTTTAATTAAGACTCAGACCATAGGTTTAATTTGAAAATGTTTGTTTAATTCCCATTTTATTTCTCCATAAACACACATATAAAGCAAGCATAGGCTCCTAATTATGTTATCCACTTCTCACTAGATGGCTAGATAGGCTAATGTAACTAAACTGGGCATGCTGGTTTGAAAGGAAACCAGTGGGAAAAATTAACCCCGCTCAATTACCTTGAGAGAGATTTCAGGTCAGATTTACAGTTTGATAGATTACAATAAATGCAGTGGCATACATTAAAACTGGCTTAGACCCATGAAGTCAGAGTATAGCCTGGCACTCTGTTGGTCAGGGTGGTGGTCACAGTCCTGTCAAGTGGTGACTGCAGTCCTGTTGAAGTGATAGTTGCAGTCGAAAGTGGTGGTCCTGTGGAAGTTCTGGTCCTCCTCTGGATCCATCCAGGGGTGATTGGGGTCCCAAGCCCCCAGTTATATATGGTCAGGGTCAGGTGGGAATGCTCAGTACCTCCCCCAGGCGAGCAGTTTCACAATCGGAATGATGTAATACTGTGAGTCATAGGATATTTTTGGGGATCCTTGGTTGTCTTAAGTCATTATAGCTGCCCATTATGGTGGTGCCCTTGAGCCATTATGGCTCATTAGCAGAGGTGACCCCCTCAGGATGGGTGGGACTGTGCTAGTGCTTCCCCAGAGGGATTTACCACTGCAGCCATTTGTGAAGAAAAACAAAAACATGACCATCCTCGCAGGGTTTGCCTCTTTGTTCTTATCTCACTGAACACCCAGCTGTAGCCTGAGGTGTCAAGTGTGCACTGGGCATCTACGGCAAATGACCCATCATTAACAGTTCATCAGAAATATCATAGAGGGCAGTAGAATACAGTAGAATACCCCACATTGGCATTCTCCTTCTGTAACCCAGAACACTGGGGTAGTGGGGTAGGTCTTTCTGAACAAAAATATGTCTTAAAATTTACTGACTTGGGGGGTTGGGGAGGTGAGACTGATGATATGTTACAGAATTCTCAGTTTGTTGAAGAATTTGCCAGTGCCCTGCAGAATAATTTAGGGTCAGTGGGTGGTTTACAAGATTCATGACCTTTGTGAGGAATTAGGAATGATGAATATGATACAGAGCTCAGTTTTGCTTTGTTTTTTTCCCATGAGACTGAAAAAATGGTGGAACAGCAAATGCTCATTGATCAGCTAAAACTGAAATTAGAGAAGTTTACAGATGTGAAAGCTTTAGATTTCCCAAATGCTTACGAAGATGGGCCAGCTGCCATTCCGTTTGCTAGGAGGCCCTACAGTGTTCCACTCGCAAAAAACCTGCTACGCCCCCTTCACCTGCCTTCAAGGACAGAGACCCAAAAGGTAAAGTCTACCCAAATGTTACATTTTCCCCTTTCTATTTTGTAATGATTATAGGCAAATGATTAGACATGGCATGATAACATAGTGGCTTTCTCAGATGCTGCTTAACTTCTGCTGAAGACACTGAAAAATTAGTTTTGCAACATTTGCTATGCCACAATCATCCAAAATATTTAGGCTTAAAATTCCCACCTACAAGTGCTAAGGCTCTCATGTTTTCACTCCCCAGGTGGTTTCCTGGGGGTTTTGAGGTTTCAAGTATGAAATGTCATAAAAAAATAATTATTCTTACTTGTAGAGTATGTGGGATAATGAATTGCTGACAGAGGCCTAGTGCCCTCTTTCACATTTGGAACAAGTCCTCTAAGCTCTTGCAAACCCTTTTGAAATAAAGGTATTCAGAGTTATTACAGAAAACTTCTGTAATTTTGCTTACAAGTTCAGGTGGTGAAATATTTTTTAAAATATGAGTAAAGAATTCCTAAATTGCTGCAGTGTTTTTACTCATCACTATTTTTGTGTGCTTTTTGACAGGGGTATACCAGCCGCCATGTCTTCTCCCTGGCCCAGATAATGGCAGAATTCCGTGTTCGCAGACAGATGATACTGAGCAAGATAGAAGATCAGGATAAAGTCCTTCACTGCCACCTCTCTGATCAGAGTGATGAAGAGGAAGATAATACAGGCAGTGAAGAGAAAACCTCATATAAGTAATTTTTTGTTGTTCTTTAACTTTTGTTACAGTCAAATGTATAGCAAAGGTAGTATTACTGCCTAATCCTTCCATGAAATGAGACCATCTGTAATGACACTTACAGTAAACCTGTGGGACCAACTGTGCATATTGCAAAATAAGTTTAATAAATGTAGGTTTAGCAAAGACTGCATAATCCTTGTTTGAGGGTCAGAACCTACCTTGAAGATTGGGGGGTTGGGGGATGGTGTGTGTGTGGGTGGTGTGGATGAGGAAGAAGGTATAAATGCTTTTGTAAGTTTGGGATTCTTCTCTGTTAAGATGATGCTTAAAGAGAAAAAAATTCCTCTGTATTTTCAGTGTAGCATGTTTATCATTCTTCCACAGGCATTCCATAAATCAAATATGGACACAAAATCATGCTTCTCTGTGCTTTCTTCCTGATGTAAGTGCCATGAAATGGCAAGTAGACAAGTCTGGTTTATCCAATAAATCTGCGCTACAGACTGACACAGCCACAGGTATAATGGAAGTCATAAGAGCAAATCTTACTACAGTATCAGAATATGCAGTAATGTCCTTAGCACATGTAATTATTTTTCCCAGCAAAATATATATATTTGTTACAAGTACTTTTTTGGTTATAATTCAGTATAGGTTCTGCAATTTCTGTTCTTTTCCTTTCTGAAACTGATGTTAGTAACCTCTAAGTAATATTTGCTAGTAAGAAAGCAGTTCACTTATCAAAAAGCTAGTTAGATATAAATCTTTAGTACTCCTTCAATGAAAGAAGATGGATTTTATTACCTTACAAGAAATACTGAAGTGGTTTCTGGAATATTTTTCCTCAGATTTAGGGTCTTGAAATGCAAATTTAAAAAAAGGAAAAGGAAAAAAAGAAAGAAATCCTTTCTTTTCCTGTTTAGGTACATGGCAGGGAAAAAGACCCTTTGCTCTATTCTCTCATTTTGATTCTTTTATTTCATATAAAAGAACTCCACACAGTCAATATTGCAGAGTGCTACCTTTTGAATACAGCATGTATTCCATATTCTATAACTCTATTTTGTGTTGGGTTTTTTTAGGTGAAGAGATTGACAGCCTACAGAAAATCCATGTTTTTAACACACAGACGTTAAAGAATTCAGAATTGAGACTTGCTGAGGCTGAGCAAAAAATACGAGAACTTGCACTTAACATCAAAAGGAAAGAGGAACTTATCAAGGAGTTAGTAAGAACAGGTAACTGGCTATTAGGAGTGAAGATACTCCGAAACAAACGAAAAGGCACAGAAAACCTGAAGTCTTGTATAATTGTCTTAGAGAAGAATTATCTAAGATAGTTATCCTGTATAATTATCTTCGTCTTACATAACTATCTTAGACAAGAATACTTTTAACAACCTAAAAAATCCTAAGTTTTGCTAATTACTTGCTATGATTGCACTGAAGGCTGTAAATTTTGATTGTAGCCTAGTCTACGATATGCAGATTATTTGTTAAATATTTTTTGTGCTTTGTTGATTATTGGTTTTATCCAACAGTAGTGTAATTTTTAATGTATGTTCAGTGCTACTGATCTCTTTGTGGACATGTATTTGTCACATAGTGTCTGGGATAGGAGAGAAGATACATCACTATATCTTCAATATTCTATGACAGTAGAGAAACAGGAGTCAAAAGTGGATGATTGAAAAAGTTAGTGTTCCTGTTAGCCTACATCCCTTACACATCTGTCCTGATACAGAAACTAGCCTTATGATGACAGTAAGAATCTTTTTCCTCAGCACCTTCCATCACACTTTTCTCCTTTGCTTACCCTCTCTTGAGTTTGTCTGAGAAGGATTCTGTGCTGCTCCAGATTGCCTGAACAGGACAAGTCACAGAGCAGAAACACAGTCCAAGATTATTTACTATTTATTTAGCTGAAAATTGAGTAATAAATAAATGGTATATTCTTCTGGGAAAAAAAACCCAAACAAAATTCTGAAACAGAGGAGAGCAATTTTGCCAAAATCTACAGTAGGCAGAAGATTTTAACTCTGGCACTCAGATGGCACTTTATTTGGTGACATGAGGTGAGTCATGAAAAATTCAGATTTAAGACTCCCTTTATCTCTGTTTCAGAGTTGGGAATTGCAGGTTCCTTTAGTGTTGTATCAGACAAAATGTATCAGAAATTAGTGACTTACCCCAAACAAAGTAAGTAATGCTTCAACTCCAAAAGTGAGTATTACATTTCAACTGATTATCATGTTGGTTTTAAACTATTTGTGTATTCTGTCTTTAAGGTAAGGATGCTCAGTCTGTAAGCAGGCAGTATTCCTTGAAGAGAACTAAACTGGAGCAAGAAATTGAGCAGGCCAAAAAGGAACTGGCTGAAACACAAAAGCAGCTTCAGGAGTTGGACAGTAAAGAGCTGAGAGAGACTGAGAAAATCATGTTACAAAAAGAGTGCCAGAAGAAGATGGAGGCAGCTAAGTTGAAAGTGGAGGTATTTCTGATCTGAACATTAAGATTTGCAAATCTCTGTCTCACTGTCATATCTGAACCTTAACACTCTGCTTGTAAAATTCTTTCCTGTTTCACACACTGGAAGCTGGTTGGATTGAAGTAGCTAGTGAGAAGCTTAATACTATTATACTCAAAATGCTAGTTAACATCTACTTGGTTAGATACATAAAATATCTTCTTGGTATATAAGAAGCTAAGAAAGTAGTGGGAGATATGAGATGTCCATACATCATTGTATATAGTCCAATAGAACAACCTAACCAAGGGAGGGTATTACAAATTTACTGCCTGTCATAAATAAAATTGATGTTTTATGAAAATACTATATCAATTTTAGCTCTAAGCAAATCGCTGTGGTACTTTGCAAGATCAGGCCCAACACGGGTGTATTTGTTTGACACTGACCTTCTGGTTTTAAGTTCTGATACATCTAAGTTGATACTCTGTGTAGGGCCAGCTTAGGTGCTCTGTGTGTCTCAATCCTAGAATGGCAGGTCAGTAAACTTCCATACAGAAAGAGGTAGTTGGCTTATTGACCTAAGCTAAGGACCAGCATTCTGATACCAGCATTCTGGCACCAGCATTCTGACACCATTGTGCCACTGCAATTTTTCCAGAACTGTGGTTTCGGCTAGATTTTAGTACTTCCACTGTATTGCCAAGCATGAGCTATATCTTTCATGTTGTTTAATTCCGCCTGTGCCAACATTACCAGGTAGCTCAGAAACTGCAACAATAACAAGTGATTATTTGGGCAGAAGTTAGTAAGTCTTGCTGACCCTAAGAATTCAGTGAAATAAAGAATGAAGTTGAGTCATATTTTAGTTACAAGTTTTCCTGCTCTTAAGCTGAGATTTGACATGAACATTCAGACATTACAGAAGAAGCAGCAAGACACCAAGAATTTGGCTTCATTATCTAACCAAAGTGAGAGAGAAGCAAGAGAACTTGAGCAGAAAGTGGCTCAGATGAAGCATCAGCAATCCCAGATACAGAAGAGACTGTGTGAGGAGAGTGAAAAAAAGAAGAAACTGGAAGCAGAGCTTCAGCAGGACCAGCAACAAATTAAAGTAGGATTCTTCCTGTTTCCATATGACAGAGAAAGGGATGAATAATTTTTGCCCCTCCTTCCCCGATAAACTATACTGCCAGGGTTTCCTTGATTTTCAGTAATGACTTAATGACTTTCTTGATAAATGCACCAAAGAAATTGTCTGTAAACATTTTAAATTAATCTGCGGTTTGCCTTTCTCTTTCAACATTCCCCCATTTTGTTACCTTCTGTCTAGTTCTGAATTACTATTTTATAAGTAAATTTAGGGTCAGTGTGTCAGATTATATCTTGTGGGGACTCTCACATGAAATGCATTTGACTGACTGATGTAGGAAGAATGATACTTTTTGTTTGCTCAAAGGAACTTCAACTTAAGATGGAGCAACAGCAGAAGATCCTTAAACTTAAGGATAAAGAAATTGCTGCATTTAAAAGGAAGAAAAATAACTCAGTGAGAACTCCACAGAAACTACAGGTAGTTAATTTATTCCAAATCTGTGTGAGCTGTGAAATAAAAAAAAAAAAAAAATCATTCTTCATCCCTCGTCATCTATTTTTGTAAACTGTTTTGAAGAAGAGTATTCCATCATAGTTTTGTCTTCTTTTTTTTTTTCTGTAGCAAAAACTGGGAGTATAGTCTAGCAGCTCTTGTACTCTTTTTGAATGAAAGAAAGGAGGGCCTTTAGTGTCTTCTTTCTTCTTTTTTTTTTTTCTCTCTATAATTTGTCAAAAATGCTGATTCAGAGACCTGAGAATTCAGCACATTTGCTGTCTGGTAGGTTTGAAGGTAACCTTGATGTGCTGTGTTACAAGTGTTCCATGGGTTGTTTGTGGGTTTTATTTTGTTTTGTTTTCCACTCTGACATAAATTACAGTGGTAGCTGGTTTTGGTTGTTGATAGCAGAGTTAGAAATGTATGTATGCTACGTAGCAGTACCACCTATATTATTTCAGGTGTGGGCACTGGAACATGAATTACCCTAAGTCTTTAAAAATGAAAAGAAATTTTAAGAGTTAAATGAAGGAAACATTTTAGCCTTAACAGGAGTATATCCACTGATAAACTGTGGCTTCAGAATGAATTTATAATGGACCATGCTAGCAGGATCAGAGCTGTCATTTACTGTCTTTTATTCTTTCAACATCATTATTTCTTGTCACTGTTTTTCCGCAAAGAGCTGGTTTTGGGCAACTATAACGCAATGAGCTGAATTCTTGTGGTATCTTCTAAACCTAGTTTCTGTGCTTGTGTAGATGACATCTATTTATATAACTTGTCTTAGAAATTATATTATGTAGAAAAGATACTGCATCTGATACAAGTTTGTTTATATGAGATGTAGCAATGTAGCATTGCTGAGGGCCCTTTTAAGTTAGTCCAGCTTCTGTATTATTCTGAGTAAGGATTCTGTTGCAAAATTAATATTGACAATGTTAATGTCTTCTACAGTTTTACCTGTAATTTTGAAGAAAGGTAAAACATAAAATTCTGACTCAAAATGCCCTGATTAATGCTCTCTGGATGTCTCTTGAAACTTTAGAAATTAGAAGAGCAAAAGAAGTGGCTGGATGAAGAAATGGAAAGAATTCTTCAACATCACCAACAGTTAGCAGAACTAGAAGAAGATTTAAAGAAAAGAGAAGCAATTGTAGCAAAAAAAGAAGCCTTATTGCAAGAGAAAAGCCACCTGGAAATCAAGAAACTGAGATCTAGCCAGGTGATTTAAGAAGAAAACACAAAACTTAACACAGTTATAAGGCTGACTGAAAGACTAGCGGTGGGGGAAGACAGATAAGATAGCAGAGGAGGCAGCTCAAGCGAAGTGCTCTCCTGTGTCTCTGCCACTGTGATGGAGATATTGTGTGGCTTGACCAGTCGATATTTAAAATGTAATTAACACAAAATAATTTTTATTCACTTTTTCTCCCCAAAATTGCAACAGCAAAACAAACAAACCAAACCAATTCTGAACTGTGGAGTTCTGTTATTGCAGAGCATTAAATTATGTAACATCTATGACATATTATTTATGTCAGTCCTTTTTCAATCTAGAAATAGCAGGGAAATATCTTGCAACAGAAATCACTTTTCAGTTGAAAAAGTGAATACAAATTATCATTATTATGTGTAATGACTAGCCCCATTAATTTTTTTATGTAGAAAACTGCACATTGAGCATTTTTGTTTTGCTTTTTGAGTAAATAATATATTTTATGGTAGCTTTCCACTCAAAGTAAATGGGGTCCCATTGCAAAAAATAAGGAATTTTTTCACTTCAGAATGTGACAGTGTCACCAACTTTTTTCTTATGGAAAGAAGTATCTCATTTTTATATCTGTGGCTGCTGTGGGTTTTTTTTAGGCTTTAAACAAAGATAGTATGAAATTGTCTGCCCGCTTAAGTATGCTGGATCAGGAGCTGTGTGATAAAAATGTGCAGCTTCAGGGCAGCACCCCTGAAGAAAAGTCAGATATTTTGGAAAAAATTCAGATTCTCCAAATGGAAAAGGATCAGCTGCTCAGAAGGAGAAATAGTATGGACGAGAAACTGAAAGATGGTAAAGTGTTGTCGACTGAAGTAAGTAAGCACCTCTGAGATAAATATAAGTTTTAGGTATTGTTCAATAATAAAGCATTCCAATGAGAACCTAAAATGTCTCCAAATATCAGATATAAGCTAGAAACAAGGAGCAGAGGCTGGGGACTTTTGTAAATAGCAATGTTAGAATACTGCTGTGATAGCACCAATTATGTACTAGTGAACAAAGTTTAAATTCAGAGGAACTTAATTCAGATAGTGCCTTGCCAAACTCTATCAGTCTAAGAGTCGTATAATGAGAAGTAAGGGAACTAGAAGTTCATCAGTTTATCATAGGCAGGTATTTTAATGCTGGGATATGGAACAAGCAATGTATTCACATAATGATGCCCCTAGATTTTTTTCACAGAATCTTGTGAAAAAGAAAACTTCACTTGAAAGATTCCATATTTTTACAGACAAAACAAGTCATATTACATGGATGGCCCATTACTTGGAGTTGATCATTATTATTCATTATGTTGAAGATATAATAAATTCATATAAAATGCACAGATTACTTTCAGGCCTTGAGAAGCAATATGAGATTATGGCTGAGGTGATAATGTTCCAGAAAGATCCCTATTTGCCTCACTCATGAAAATATGTAGTGCTTCAGGCCATGCATTTTTGCCACTTTCTTACACAAGTTATGGTCACCAAACTGCTTACTGACTTGATTCATTCATTAATCCAACAGAAAACTAGTACAACCAAAAATAAAAAAATAATAGCAGAAATCAAACTGTGGTGAGGATGACAGAAGGATAAAAGGAGCAACATGACTTCTGGTTTTGTGATGAACCATTTGATCAACATCTGTATTGTGGTAGGAGTGGGATGGCAGGAAAAGACAAATGTTCTAGATTTGCACTCTACCTCTTATTTTCCTCTCTCCATTCTCTGTGTTATAACTAGTTCATTTTACCATTAAGTTCAGTTTTGCTCTTGAGAATGAAGTTAAAGATGCCTTCAAAGATTAATTCAGAGGGTTTTTTTTTTATTTTATGAAAGATCTCATTCATGTGTTTCTCTGTAGGAAGAACATGTTCTTTTCCAGCTAGAAGAAGGAATTGAAGCCCTGGTAGCTGCAATTGATTACGAGAATGAAAGTATTCATAATCGGCAGCACTTACTTAGGTCATCTTCTCAGAGTCTTTCACAGAGCGAGCATAATGTAATAGGGAAACTAGTTTCCCTGTCTGCTGCTGAGCTCAGAGCTATCATCATCAGTTATTTCAACAAGGTTTGTTTTGGTTAATGGATAATATTTTATCACATTTTCTATTATTATTCTAGCTAATGAGATGGTGGCAAGAAGTAAAAATAAATTTAAGAAGCTTGTGGTAAAAATCTCTTCAGGTTACATAGATCTGCAATTAAATGATTTTTATGTTAACCTAAATAGGATACTTGTGGGTTAACTTTGTATATTTTGTTTTGGGGTCATTAGCTTGAAAGGTGCTGCAAATCTGGAAATTATCTTGCCCCTTTCCAGTGCTCTATGTTGCTAACTTTTAGAGAAACAACATGTTTAAATAGTAGTGTTCAATGCAAATTCTTCCTGACTGAAGGCTTTCAGAAAGCTGCATAAAGCTCAGGCTACTACTCCTGTTTTCTTTTTTCCTAAATCCAGTATGAACTAATTTTGTATACAATGCCTGCAGTGTGTGCAGCTATGTGCTTAGGAGTCATACGGACATCTGGAAACATAAAACCAAAATTCATTAGGACATGGTGTGTCTTTGTGACCTTGCGAACCTTTGGTAATTTTGTAAGCAAGTTGTCTGTAGGATGCAAGTTGGAAGTTTTTCAGCATCCAGCAAGCACTGTTTTTTCAGTTTAAATTTTGCACAGGGTATTAAAAAAATCCATGTGGTCAAAATGTATGCAATTCAGTTCTAAAGTGTCAGCTTGTAGAAGTGGCAATCTGTCTGCAGTATAAGGTTAGTGACTTATATAAATCATTGCTTCTCTATGTTTTAATCTATTAGGCTTAAGGCTATAAAGTTTTCTTGAAATGATTGATAAATCAAAATAAGTGTGTTTCTTTCTTAGATTGTTGGACTGCGTGAGTCTGAACGAAAATTACAAATGCAGATTGAAGAACAGGAAATGAAGTCCATACAGCAGAGAAACACGATGCGTGAATTAGAATCTGCACTTGAACACATCAAGTTGCAGTGTGACAGGCAGCTGACTCGCCAGCGCCAAGAACATGAGAAAAAATTACAGTTTATATTGAATCATTTCAAAGGTATTTTCTTCTTGGGTGGGGATTATACATCATGTATTGTCTTTGGTCTTTAACAGAGAAATATTGTATTCCAACTGAAAAAAAAGATAAGGTTCAGAGATATATTTTGGCTGTCACTAATTCTGATGTTATGTAGTATGCCAAGCAACAGATATGTGGTGTCTGTATGAATGGAAAATTGATTATTTTTTCAAGCAGTATCAGAATTGTTGTATTTTCTGATTGAATTTACTGATACTGGAAAGATGAAAGATACCAGTCCTGCTGATCGTGATCTTCTAAATACTGTTAAAACTAACAAAAGGGATTGGCACAGCCTTTTTGATCCTGTTTCATGTTAGTTAAAATGTGCACATTGCAAGCAAAGTGCCATCAAGCTACTCTATCTAGTTGGGCATATTGATTTTTGACTCAGAGATATTTGGTTCTTAAACTAGTTTTGTTTTTCCTAGAACAAGATAGTGAAGGTATTACAGAAACCCTGAAAGGGTATGAAATAAAAATCCAGCAACTGGAAAAAGATTTATTCTTCTATAAGCAAACCAGCAGAGAGCTGAAGAAGAAATTGAAGGGCCTCCTTGGAGGGTCACATGAGCAATTATTGTCATCCACTAAATGTAAGCACAGTATCTGATAATGTTTATGCAAGTATCAGTAGATCATTTAAGACTGGTGAACACACAGAACTGTCAGATAGCTGTAAACATATTTTTACTGAATTAACTGTTCTTCAGAAATATATTCTACCTCTACCCCATATTCAAGTGAGAGACAGCATTTGTTTATAGCTGTAGCAGTGGTGTGCCAATGGTTTAAATTCTTATTCTGTTTTCTCTGGATTCTAATATAATTTCAGCATCTACAACCTCTAACTGTTACGGTTAAGACAAAGGAATTTTGCTGTCTGAAGGTATCTGAATGGTGTTGTCACTAACAGCTTTGTTACATGCCATACATTTGATTTCTTAAAAGTTAGTGGGAGATTTCAGTGAAAAATGCCGCACTTTCAGTTACAAACTTACTTTAGCTACTTACTAGAGCTGAAAGAGAGCATATACACACTTTAAAAGGGAAGAAAACATGCTTTCTATTGTGACTCTGTGCTCTGACATAAAAAACCCCCAATGAACTGAACAAACAACAAAAAAACTCCAACAACCATTAGTATGTTTTTAATTGTTTCATGTCCTTCTTGCCAGAATCCAAACATACAACAGAGCTATTCACGTGAAGGAGAAAAGAAGGTTCAGTTTCGTCACTGTTTCTGTTGTCTCATACGTCTCGATGCAACCACAATACCTCACACGCATGATTACAGCCTTCTTGGCCCTGAGTTTCTTTTTAAGGCTCAGCAACACTGGTTCTTCCTCCCAACGGATGCTTCTGTTTGTCTCCACTCAGACAGTGCCACCTTCCTACAGAGAGACGCTGATCACATACCTCTACTCCCAGAGTGAATTAAGGCTCAGCCCTTTCCCTCTAGGCAGGATAATGAGCCAACACATTCATTACTATAAAGTACACTGTCAAACTGTGAACATGAATATTCTAGAGACTGGATTATAAATGAGTGTGGGAAAGGTTATTCTGTGTCTAATATACAAAGCAGCATGTAGTTTAGGACGTGTATCCATGTGGGCAACACCTATCCTTAGCAAACTGTAGCAGTGGGAAGAAGGGAGAAGATCCTTGTGAACTTCCAACTTTTTCAAATACATATATTTGCAAGTTTTATAAAAAATATTCTGCATTTAGTTATTTTTCTTTTTAATACCTTATGAAATGTTGCTATACAATGTAATAAAACCACTTCATAATTTGTTGCTGAGATTTAGACATAATAAAATCCGTTTATGTATTGCAGTCAAATTTGTAGGATGTCTTTTGTGTGTTGTACCAGTATAATTGCTGACTGTTTTTCAATATATGAATAATTTCATATTTGTTATGGTTCAGTTGTTATAAGACTTACTAGGATACATGACAATTAGAATGGTGAGCCTTGTATTAACAGCACCTTCTCAGATGAGAGTAATGGCAAGTACCTCTGATGTTTTTGTAGACAGTGAACTAGTTGAGTAGAAAGGACAAAATATGAGGTGCTGATAATTTTTTACGATGTTCATGCTGCAAGTTACTGATGCTGTAAAACCGTGTTGAGGCACTTCAAAGAGTTGTAACTTTTAGCTATTTATCTCCTGATAAATTTCATTCTAGATAACAGTGTTGGTGGGAAATTACCCAGTCAAAAGGAAGCACAAGTTGTTTTTGAAGAATTCAAGTGAAAAAAGCTGTTAACAAAGTTCACGTCTTTGCTAACTACAAGTAAAAGTACTTTTTGAAGTGCCAGAGAACTCCCAATCTGTCAGTCAGCTCAGTGTACCTTAAGCAATGAATAAAAATAGTAATAAAATAATTTAAAATAATTCCATACTGCTTTACTGGATTTTGTTACAGTGCCAATTCCTCATGGAAATTTTTTGGGTTTTGCTTTAGGTATTATATAGACAGTGGTAACATGGACTGAAAACAGGGAGAGAAAGTAATTTTCCCAGGCTACTGTGGTCTGTAGCAGTACCATGTAATTATTAACAAACAGGTATTTTCTTCCTGATGGTGAATTGGATTTCCAATTTCAGTTATATGTAAGAGGAGAAAATACAACAAAATATAGGACTCCATTCTTGTTACTCTGCAGTTTTAAAGGAACTTCTCTTAAACCTGAGAAAATACTGATTTTTTTTTTTTTT